>BJKM01000540.1:212500-388311 GCA_015082035.1 Chaenogobius annularis
ATTTTTATTCCTGTTACATTCTGAGTACATTTAGACCATTATTTTATTAACTTTTTTTAATCAAACAATTATTATGATTATTTATGTATTTATTATTTTTTCACACTGAAAGAAAAGATGAAATAAATAAAAATAAACAAACGGGCGGGGCCAGAGAAGTCAATGGGTCAAGCGCAGCCCATGAAAAGAGCGTGCGTTTCCGTCATGGCGACGGGCTTCACGTGCTTCTGTTGATGTGGAGGCGTTTTCATGTTGACTTTCCCCTTTGGTTTTCCTGCAGCCGCTTTCTGTACTCCATCCATCAGCTTGAGTGAAATGATCATTTTATGCAGTGAGCTGATGAGATGTGAAGAGGGACACGTCATGTGTTACCTTTCAGCATCACTCACTGATTGGCCATTAGCAGAGTTCACTTGGAGCTATGACGGGAATGCACAACTTTAAAACAAATCTAACGTTTTACATTCACAGAAGAAATGTTCTGCATTAAACCAAGTCCATAAATACATCTATACTTTAACGTTATGCCCTGTGACGAGTATGGATTCTCAAATGACCGTGCCTCATGTTGCCCCCCGGCCCAGAAGAGACTGTATCGTGTCAATGTGTGTATAAAGTACAGTTTATTGACGGAAAAGAGCGCGGCAGGAAGAGGCGTCGAGAGCAGCTTTACGATTGAGCCGGTGATGAAGGTGTGTTGTTCTGGTTGATGTCTTTAATAAAAAGACAAATTGTGTTTAAAACGTGCGTGTCAATGTATTCAGAGGTGTATATAAGTACTTCGGTATGATATTATCCACGGGTGAAACTCTCACTTCACAGTTGGATTTCTTTTCCCAGTGGCCAGGTCAAACGGAGCGTAAACGCTGTCGAGTTGCATCTCTTACGAAGCGATGGTTCAATTGAATCAAAGTGTGTCCCGTCCCAATTCTATAATTCTATGTAATTCTATATGAAGCTATTGGTTCTCATTTATCCTGGCTTGGGCACCGCCACAAAAAAAAGTTTAAATTTGAATATATAATATTTTATTATGTATAGATGTGCAATATAAAGCAGCAAGAGAAAATCTGTTCATTAACTCGACCCGTTCATGCAGAGGACTATTGTGAAACTAAAATAATAACTAGCCTGAATATTAGAACGTTGAGCTCATAATCTCCTCACTTGAAGCTCTTTTCAACTATAATATTAGTTATTATAATAAGACGAGCTCCATGGTAACGCTGGGAGGAGGGGCTTGAGACGTAGAAAAAGGTCAGCTTTCCTTTGGGTCACATCAATAAACTGCTCAGAGCGTAATCCTACCTGACTCCTCCTCCTGCCCCTTGGCCTGACTCCTCCTCCTGCCCCTCGGCCTGACTCCTCCTCCTGCCCCTCGCCTCCTCGCCTGACTCCTCCTCCTGCTCCTCGCCTGACCTCGCCTGACTCCTCCTCCTCGGCCTGACTCCTCCTCCTCCTCTCCTCCCTGCACTCCTCCTCCTGCTCCTCGACTCCTCCTCCTGCTCCTCGGCCTGACTCCTCGTGAGAGTTCTACGGCTCCGCTGTTGTCTTGTGTTGTCTGCTCGCGCCGCGTTGTGCACTGTTGTGTATCTGTGTGTCGGTGCAGTGACACACGTGTTATATACACACATGTAATATTTCAAATCTGGTTACTTTGGGTTTATTTTAGTGGCTAATTGTGTAATTTTACATATTATCATTTTTTACTGTTTTCCAATCAAAATATATATTAAATACATTATTTCTGTATAAATGTGTTTATATATATTGGTTAACTTTATTGAATGTTTTACCCTGTGTTTGTTGTTTGTTTTGTCTTGGGTTCTAACAGGGTACCCATGAAAAAGAACTTTTCTCATTGGGTTTTCCCTGTACAAATAAATAAAATGAATGAAAAATGAAATCTCGCGACCCCCACCTTGGGAACCGCTGCACTAATGGACCTCTGTGGGGGAAACGATCCATTCATTTGAAACATAGAAGAGCTGCTCCATCAGCCACTGTTCAACGACAGAGGCAAATGCGGACTTTAGGAGTCACATGGTACTAAATGCAGCCACAGAGGCTCCGAGTCGAATAAAGTGGTCCAACAGCCCAAATTAGTTTAAATATGGGCTAAATGCTACACGGATGCTAACGGCAGCTTTGGGCTAAAATGCTACACGAATGCTAACGGCAGCTTTGGGCTAAATGCTACTCGAATGCTAACGGCAGCTTTGGGCTAAATGCTACACGAATGCTAACGGCAGCTTTGGCTAAATGCTACACGAATGCTAACGGCAGCTTTGGGCTAAATGCTACAGGGATGCTAACGGAAGCTTGGGCTAAATGCTACACGAATGCTAACGGCAGCTTTGGGCTAAATGCTACACGAATGCTAACGGAAGCTTTGGGCTAAATGCTACAAGAATGCTAACGGCAGCTTTGGCTAAATGCTACAAAGATGCTAACGCAGCTTTGGCTAAATGCTACACGAATGCTAACGGCAGCTTTGGGCTAAATGCTACACGATTGCTAACGCAGCTTTGGGCTAAATGCTACAAGAATGCTAACGGCAGTTTGGCTAAATGCTGTACGAATGTAACGCAGCTTTGGGCTAAATGCTACACGAATGCTAACGGCAGCTTTGGGCTAAATGCTACTCGAATGCTAACGGCAGCTTTGGGCTAAATGCTACACGAATGCTAACGGCAGCTTTGGGCTAAATGCTGCCTGCTGCATTTTAACAACACAACAATCTATTTATGTTTCTGCGGGAATGTCATGACGACAAACTCCACTTGAATTAGCCGTGCTTGAAATACACATAAGTCGCCAGGAAACGTCTGAAAAAAAAGAGTGAAAAATTAAGACCAATGCCCGCCCAACGACGCCCCGTTGCCCGCTGTATCCGTGCTGTAACTGTGTGCCAACCCAGTGCAAAAACCAGGATGCCTTGTTTTACAGACACCCCCCTGCAGGTGAGGAGCAGCAGCGAGTCGGCCCTCCACCCTCCCGCCTCGGAGACACAGCCGTCCCTTCCTCAGGACCCCGCTGCCATGGTAAGACCCCCCCACACACAAAGCCCCTCCTATGCTTCTCCTGTCCGGTCCAAACAAAACAAAAGCGCCAGAGCCACAGATTCCTCTCAATGCAAATAAAGGCTTTAATATGCCATCTGGCTCGTTCTGCGCTCATCAGCGACTCCCAAGTATAAAATATTTGTTTACACAGAATTGTCAAGTTAATTATACTAAAACGTTGTGCCGCTGATATGACAGGCTTAATTTCAGTTATGGATGCTGTTGTTTCTTCACGCTCAGACAAACAGCGCCTCTTAAAGGCCCCTTAAGGAATGTGTGCGCGCGAGAGAGGGAAAACTTTGAAATGTCGTTCAAAGGACAAGGCTGTATGTGTTTCACAGAATCATTATTAGAGATGCTCCGATTTGTCTTTTTCAGCGCTGATGAATCCAGCACAAAGTGTCGACGATAGAAGTGATTTTATTCAAACGCAGTTAACCAAATGCTGGCAAACCTGGAGATTGATTGCGATTTGATTTGCAGTTTGTCTTTTTCGATCATTAGATTCACATTTTAAATTGGTTTAGGAGAACTGACAAACTATGAACGGACAAACTTTGTACTTTCCAGAGCATACAGTATAGTAGTAGTTTTTTATGTTTTTGTCGTTTGTGGAGGAAACTACGGCACTTGTTTATTCCAGTAACTGCAGAGCAGCTTTGTGTGAATCAAAGTCGACGCTCAAATTTCCTTCACTTACCACGCGAGGCCATTCTATTCCTCTCCGTTCACATGACTCGGACCCCGCTCGTCGGTGTGGCCTGGAGACATCGTGCCCTGACAAATCTGTACGTAAACCAAGCTTTTATAGAGCAACGCTTCTGCTATAATTCTAATGTTAATACTAGTGTCCCTCTGCCTTCTGAAGAGTAAAATAGACTAAAGTCATCTCAATTTAACTGTACTTCTACCTGAGTCATGAATGCATCTGTCATAACTACCTCTGTATACTACATTTGTTGCTATTTTTGTGTTGGCAAGGCTTCATATTCCCTGAAGCTCTTTGGACACAGTAAATCTCCTTTGGCCTCTTGGTTTAAAAAGACTCACAGTTGATTACACTCCTGAGACGTGAGATATACTGTCCCACGAGACTGGACAAACACCTTGTAAGGACCCCAGTTCCCCAAAGAAAGGCTCTCAGTTGTCCCTCTTTTGTCCCCGCGTGGCCAAATAGCTCGTGTTTCTTGGATTCAGTTACTAAGGGAGAGGCCGGTTGTGTACGCCGACCGTCGCTCTTGTCAGAACGTGCTCTGTCCAGTGTAAAACCTGAAACCCAAAGTCTGTTATGGTCAATATCGCACGTTAATTCATCACGTTTGCCATAATCGGGGCGCGCTACACTTGTCACTGCGAAACATTCATCTTGATAGTGTTACTGGCTGCAGAAGCGGAGGAATTTGGAATCGGGCTTGGATCACGTCACGCAGGCCATTCGCCGCTTACATGTTGGATTATCTTTCACTGCAAGTTATTCAGGAAAGAAACTTCATTCTGTTGAGTTTATCAGGGACTTTTCCAAAATGCAGCTACTAGAATTTAGGGTAAAGGGCAGTGCAATGGAATGAATTACAGAAGAATGACTTCTGCCCCTCAAAACCTGGAGCAAAGACACGTTTTCATCCAAATTACAATATAAAATGAATCAATTAATCGCATCTAATTGATTTGTTTAAACAATAGTTGACAAAAGTAGTCATTTATGAATTGTTATCTGGTTTATATACAGACCAACTGTTTCACTGTGCAGAGAGAAGAGGTTTTATGGCTCAGACAAAGCAGTAATGACATCAAACCGACAAAGGAAATGTGTACTCTTTTGCCATCAAAGTCTTATATAATATGAATGTGGAAAAGTCTTCAACTCAGGAAGGAAACCCATATCTTCTTTAAAACTACCGAATAATGTATTTATTTACTTCTTGAACCAGTTGAGAACCCATTGAAATCAAGACCTCTTTTTCAACGTCGACCCGGGTCAAAGGAAAGGACAGAACGCAAAACACATTCACACAAATAAGCCATTTAAGAATAATAGTTTGGAGTTTCACAAAAACCCTTAAACGAGACCAATCTACTTGAGTATTTCTGGCCCCGCCTCTTCCTGGTGCCATTTCGGTGTCAGCAGCAGGATTTAATCTATGGCGTTCATTTTTGATTTGTGAAACATGACTATGCCACAGTATTGAACAGTGAGTCTGAATTTCCCCTCTGACTTACCTAGATTGTTGGGTTTGGTCGAGGACGGGGGGCCGGTGGAAACGGACATTTCGCCTTTCACATTGACGTGACACGAACATGCAGATCGTTCAAACCCAACTCTTTCCTAACATTTCCTCGTGTGTTTGCCTACCTGCTCTCGCTCCTGCTGCGGCCCATATGAAACGCGTCTGTGTGGGCTGCCCAGCGGGTCGTCGTCGTGGCGGCGGCGGCGCGTGTCGTGTGTGTGAGCGAGCCCGGCCCAGCGCGCGCACTCCTCTGACACGCCATCTGTCATTTCACTTCTGTATTTATGCCTCTCGTTTTTTCTCATTTTACAAAATACAGAACAGCCTTGACGTGAACGGGAGTCCGCCGTTTTAGCCCAAAGTTTAGTTTTCACTGACAGTATTTAAATGTTTTTTTCATTCTGAATTTATCCAATATGTCTTCACAGTTTTGTTTGAGAGAGACCATCTGTTTGTGTCCGCGCACGCCAAACACATGCAAGTTGTCTGCGCCAGTTTTTATTTTAGTCCACAGTTCTGATTTAAAATAACACTTTTTAGCAAAGCAAGACAAATTGCACTTGCTTGCACAGTGGAAAGAGACATTCATTCAATTGACATGCATTTTTCGGCTTCCAAATAGGCATCGACTTTGGTTTCGACTGTTAGGTTTCGACTGTAATTGCACTCATTCCTGCCTTTGTAAACATGAACAAAGACTTCATTCATGGTGAACAACCACATAAATATTGACCCCTCAAAAACAGTTTCTGTCATTTATTAAACAAAAGATGAATATAGTCATTAGTGTGGCAGGCCTAGTTCTAGTCCTGGTCTAGTCCCTGGTCTAGTCCATCTTTGATATGGTGAATGAGCACGGCCTTTATACATTTAAATATATGATACTTATTTGTAGTTGTATTTTCTTGAAAACAATCTCAACCTTAAACTCGGGGTGCATTCACACTCGTCGCGTTCAAATGAAGGTCAACCGGTAACAACCAATAATTCAGGCTTAGTAACTACTTAATACTCAAACCCTTCTTTTTAACTCCTACCCCAACCTGAATGAAGTAGTTACTGAGCTTAATAAACTATTTGTTCATTATAATGAAGTCTTTGTTCATGCTTTAAGGCAAAATAAGATTATGACGCTCATCCTTAAAGAGCACACTGATTTTGACCCTCTGTAACAATCCAACTTTATTTATATCGCACTTTGACACCTTTTTTACCTCGTTGTGTTTCTTTTTTCCTTTGTACAATTACTGCTTCCAGCGCATAATTACTTTGACTACTGTATTTTCCCGTCTTTAAAATGATCGCAGTTTTCCTGCAATGTCGCGTTTCTAGGCCTTATTATCCCCCCGCTCCCCCTCCTTGCACGTGCCCACCGTCAGCTTCTTGGTCCTGTCTCAGCCCGGTTCAGGTGGAGGTAATGGCAGCGGGTAATTGCTCAAATTGTCACTTGGCCTTTAGGCGAGAGCGATGAGGACCGAGCACTCCTCAGCTCTAATTCACTGTCTTTTCCTTCCTACTGTTCTGGTTCTTCATTCAGAACAATGGTTTGAGGGGTTTCCTGTTTGAGAAGAACTCTGAGTAAAAGACGGGAGCAGAGGAATAAGGCTCTATATTAGTGTGTAAATGATACGACTAAAATGGAACAAGTTTGGATTCTAAAAACATAAATATAACGTGTTTTGTGTTTGTGTTTGTACTGCTGTTTGGATTAAGATTAGATTACTTTGGAGATAAAGTTTAAAGATGGAGATGGTCTGGACCTGCAGTATGCAGAGGAGGGAAAGTGAATATATGCTGAAATGACAGTGGAGCTGCCAGTAAATGACTATAAATGTATCCAGATATTGACTCTTGTTTTGGATCACATACATCAAAGTACTTGACAAACGTGTACCGTATTTTCCGGACTATAAATACTGGAGTGTAAATCGCACCAGCCCAAAAATTTAAAATCGAGAAGAAAAACACATATATAAGACCAAGAACAGACATCTTGAAAGGCAATTTAAAATAATAACATCTTAGAGAACAACATGGTGAACAGGTGTGCGTATGCTAACGTCACACCTTCAGCGTACCAGCTGTGACGCTAACTGACTCAGCTGTGACGCTAACTGACTCAGCTGTGACGCTAACTGACTCAGCTGTGACGCTAACTGACTCAGCTGTGACGCTAACTGACTCAGCTGTGACGCTAAGCTCAATCAGCTGTGACGCTAACTCACTCGCGTTGACGCTAACTCACTCAGCTGTGACGCTAACTCACTCAGCTGTGACGCTAACTCACTCAGCTCTGTGACGCTAACGACTCAGCTTGACGCTAACTCACTCAGCTGTGACGCTAACTCACTCAGCTGTGACCGCTAACTCACTCAGCTCTGTGTGATGCTAACTCACTCAGCGTGTGTGAGTTGCTAAGCTCTCAGCGTTGATGCCTAACTCACTCAGCGTTGACGCTAGCGCACTCAGCGTTGACGCGTAGCTCACTCAGCGTTGACGCTAGCTCATTCAGCGTTGACGCTAGCTCACTCAGCGCTCACCTCAGCGTTGACACTAGCCCTCACTCGGCGTTGACGCTAGCTCACTCCGACGTTGACGCTAGCTCACTCGGCGTTGACGCTAGCTCACTCGGCGTTGACGCTAGCTCACTCGGCGTTGACGCTAGCTCACTCGGCGTTGACGCTAGCTCACTCGGCGTTGACGCTAGCTCACTTGGCGTTGACGCTAGCTCACTCAGCGTTGACGCTAGCTTCAGGAGGCTCTAAAATGGACATTAAAATTGGCGACGGGATGAAGAAGTTGGACACTTCCCATGGATTCATCAGAGGAAAACCTGTGTCATTTGGAGCTGTGTCCGAACAGATGAGGAGTCTGGGGTCCACCCTCAGAAAAGCCTCAGAAAACGTATTTTGGTGAATTTCTGATAGACTATTTTTGCAGGTCACTGGCCATTCATTTGGCTGCATGATGAGATTTTATTTTTAGTCAAATAAAATCCCCCCGTTACCCTGAGGCCCTAAGTTTCACTGCCCAGCCCCTGGCCCTTCACATCTCCTCTTTTCTCTCTAACCCTAACCCTAACCCTAACTTAGAGGCTCCACTGCAACTTATCTTTAATGTTGGAGGTAAATTAGCATTTTTCTTTGACTTCGTGGCACTTGTTCCGTGTGTGACTGCGTTGGTGTCAGTTTGCACTTCCATTCATTCACTCTTTTGCATCTTTCTCTGTGAATATGAGGCAGATTCCCATCAAATGATATACATTTTGTAGCTTAACACCAGCAGAACGAGGCTGTGTCATTTTCCCCAGTGGTCCTGATCCGCCCACATGTCTGTTTTTTCAGATTGATTCTAAACTTTACCAAGCCCACTGCTGTAGTAAAGAGAAAACAGAAAAGGGAGAGGTGACACCTCAAAGGAGTGCTCAGAGAAGTGACTGTGGAGAAAGAGGAGAGAGAGGTTTATGCAGGTCAACACGGAGAGAAAGCACTAAAGTGCTGCGAGGGCAATAACAGTTCGGCATCAATCATAAATGACACACTGTGTTGTATCTCTTACCCACAACCAGCTGGATCTGCGGATCAGACACACACGTGGCATAAAAAGTCTGATGCCCACTCATAAAAACTAGGTTGGAGACCCTGGTCTAGGGCTAGACCAGGGTCTCCAACCTCGGCTCTAAATGAGAGAAACGGCTGTTTGAATGAAAGCGTTTTGCCACCCAGTCCAAAAAGAATATGATGTCACTGAGAATGTTCTATGAACTAATGTTATGTCCACATCCATAAATCTTCCTCCTTTCCAAGCTCTGGCTCCTTCTACATTCTTAAATTCACTCTCCTTTTTCCTCAAATCAAAGTTAGCCTCCCATTGCATCAGTCACTTTCAAATTGATAATGAAATTAAATGCCTTGATATTTATGTCCAGTATTTACCTCATCGTCTGGTGGAAACTTTTGACATGGCATTTTTCAAATCACTTTTTAACTAGATGAAATGGCACCATGCAAAAAATAAATAATTAAAATAAAACTGCAGACAAAGCACACTATATGCAGTGAAAGTCCTGGGCTAAGCTAATTCATCATCGAGGCTGCCGCAGAGCTATAGGAACACTTAGCTTGATTGGCTATTCAGTAATTAGAAATATCACTAATAGTTCACTCTTTTTATCCACTTTTGGCCATTATAAGATTAGCCTGGAAGCTTGCGGCTCATTTATTACAGGCGTAGTTATTCAAGGTAGTATCATTCATCATTGAGTTAATATGGAAATCCAACTTTTGTGTGTTTAACTTTTGAAGGAGCCTCTAATGCCCACAAATATTGATTGATCTGTCCGGGGTCTGCAAGCAATTTCAATTTTTCCTGCGACTTTAATTTACATACCTAATAAATCTTTGTCACGTTACTGCACATAGAAATGAACGAGTTGTAACAGAGCGATGCCGGCTGTCCTTTAAAACAATAGTGATTACTTCTAATATTAGAACATCTCAAACGTGATTAGCAACTTCGCCACTCAATTGCGCTCCTCATTTTTGTCTTTTAATGTCTTTTTAAACGTTGGCAACCGTCGAGGCCTTGAGCAGGATTTCGTCTTGGCTTTTGCGCACGAATCAACCGTGTTGAAAGTGATTTGTGAAAACGTCTTATTTGTCAGATATGAGTGTCTTTTTGTCCGACTTTGTGGATTCGTGCCAAACCCGCCGCCGCTAATCTCTTTAAAGACGTCTTCTGGCACGCGATGCAGGAGTCATGGAAACACAATTGTAACCGTCAGTGCACAAACTATTGAAACGTATGCAAATGGCGGCCAAGTCAAAGTAGGGACGGTTATTGGCAGTGATGAGCGATTGTATTCTCGCCTGTTGCGCGAAAAAAACGGAACGGGATTCGGGTGGACTGTCAATCTCGTGGGATTTTCCGCGTCGCCAGGCAGGACCACACGCTTTTCCCAAAGGCGTGTAGTTGAGACCCCGGTTTTATCTCGGCGTGATGATTGACGGACGGATTAGCCAATCAGCGAAACACATGGTCCGTCTGCGTCAAAACTGGCATTAAGATTTACAAGGAAAAAGATTTAAAAACGTCCGATTGACAAACTGGACACTGAGATTAGAGATTATTTATTTTTTTGGATTGTCTGGTTGTTTTAATGTTTGAATGCAGAAAAAAAAAAATTAAAAAACCTCACAACTTTTACAAATAGTAAACAAGCAGTTGCAGCTCAGGTTTGTGTCGTTGTGTTCATTCAAAAGTATTCACAGTTTGATAAAGTTTACTTTTTCCCAAAGTTCTTTTGTTTTTGTAAAATAATAAAGTATTGTTTTGTGAATGCAGCCTGTAATCTTACATATTTCACGTTTGATTTTTAGCTCTGTTCCCCAAACGGGAAAATGACATAAAATAAAAGTATAGTCTTCAAATATTTCATGCATTTTTAATTTGATTTGCTGCCATAAACCTGTCTCTGAAATACTTTGTATTTACTATACTTCTCTAGTTTATCGTTCTCGGCAAATGACACTAAATTATCATCTTTTTTGTTATTTATTGTTGGTTATGCTGCTTTTGCTTCTTCTGCTTTTACTTCTTCTCCTTCTGCTTCTTCTGCTTCTTCTTTTGCTTCTTCTGCTTCTTCTTTTGCTTCTTCTGCTTCTTCTTCTGCTTCTTCTTCTGCTTCTTCTGCTTCTTCTTCTTCTGCTTCTTCTGCTTCTGCTTCTTCTGCTTCTTCTTCTGCTGCTTCTTCTGCTTCTGCTTCTTCTTCTGCTTCTCTTCTGCTCTGCTTCTTCTGCTTCTTCTGCTTCTTCTTCTACTTCTGCTTCTTCTTCCTCTGCTTCTGCTTCTTCTCGCTTCTTCTGCTGCTTATTCTTTTCGTCTTCTGCTTCTTCTGCTGCTTTTTCTGCTTCCTCTTTTTCTGCTTCTTCTGCCTCTTCTGCTTCTTCTGCTTCTTCTGCTTCTTCTTCTGCTTCTTCTGCTTCCTCTTCTTCTGCTTCTTCTGCTTCTTCTGCTTCTTCTTCTGCTTCATCTTCTTCTTCTGCCACACCGGTCAATGGGTCAAAGCTCTATCGTACCACACCCGGTCAAATGGGTCAAAGCTCACTGTCCCACACCGGTCAAATGGGTCAAAGCTAACTGTCCCACACCGGGTCAAATGGGTCAAAGCTAACTGTCCCACACCCGGTCAAATGGGTCAAAGCTCACTGTCCCACACCGGTCAAATGGGTCAAAGCTCACTGTCCACAACCCGGTCAAATGGGTCAAAGCTCACTGTACCACACCGGTCAAATGGGTCAAAGCTCACTGTACCACACCGGTCAAATGGGTCAAAGCTCACTGTACCAACCCGGTCAATGGGTCAAAGCTCACTATCCACACCCGGTCAAATGGGTCAAAGCTCACTGTACCACACCCGTCAAATGGGTCAAAGCTCACTGTACCACACCCGGTCAAATGGGTCAAAGCTCACTGTCCCACACCCGGTCAAATGGGTCAAAGCTCACTGTCCCACACCCGGTCAAATGGTCAAAGCTCACTGTCCCACACCCGGGTCAAATGGGTCAAAGCTCACTGTCCACCACACCGGTCAAATGGGTCAAAGCTCACTGTACCACACCCGGTCCAAATGGGTCAAAGCTCACTGTACCCACACCGGTCAAATGGGTCAAAGCTCACTGTTACACAACACCGGTCAAATGGGTCAAAGCTCACTGTACCACACCGGTCAAAATGGTGAAAGCTCACTGTCCCACACCGGTCAAATGGGTCAAAGCTACTGTCCCACACCCGGTCAAATGGGTCAAGCTAACTGTCCACACCCGGTAAATGGGTCAAAAGCCCTCAACCTGTCCAAACAACCCGGTCAAATGGGTCAAAGCTCACTGTCCTCACACCCGGGTCAAATGGGTCAAGAGCTCAACTGTCCACACCCGGTCAAATGGGTCAAAGTGATGTCACCACAGCCCGGTGCAAATGGGTCAAGCTCACTGTCCCACACCGGGTCAAATGGGTCAAAGCTACTGTCGCACAGGTCAAATGGGTAAGCTCACTGTCCCACACCCGGTCAAAATGGGTCAAAGCTCACTGTCCACACCCGGTCAAATGGGTCAAAGCTCACTGTCCACACCGGGTCAAATGGGTCAAAGCTCACTGTCCACACCCGGTCAAATGGGTCAAAGCTCACTGTCCCACTGCCGTAAATGGTCAAAGCTCACTGTACACACCCGGTCAAATGGGTCAAAGCTCACTATCCCACACCCGGTCAAATGGGTCAAAGCTAACTGTCCCACCACGGTCAAATGGATCAAAGCTCACTGTACCCACCCGGTCAAATGGTCAAAGCTGACTGTCCAACACCCGGTCAAATGGGTCAAGACAGCTAACTGTCCACACCGGGTCAAATGGGTCAAAGCTAACTGTCACACCGGCGGTCAAATGGGTCAAAGCTAACTGTCCCACACCCGGTCAAATGGGTCAAAGCTAACTGTCCCACACCGGGTCAAAATGGGTCAAAAAGCTAACTGTCCCACCCCGGTCAATATGGGTCAAAGCTCACACCTGCCGTGTTTCCCACACCCGGTCAAATGGGTTCCAAAAAGCTACTGTCCCACCCCGGTCAAATGGGTCAAGCTCAACTGTCCCACACCGGTCAAGGGTCAAAGCTACTGAGCCTGTAGACCCGCAAATGGGTCAAAGCTCACTGTCCAACCGGTCAAATGGGTTCAAAAGCTCACTGTCCCACACCCGGTCAAATGGTCAAAGCTCACTGTCCCACACCGGTCAATGGTTGGGTCAAAGCTCACTGTCCCACACCCGGTCAAATGGGTCAAAGCTCACTGTCCCACACCCGGTCAAATGGGTCAAAGCTCACTGTACCACACCCGGTCAAATGGGTCAAAGCTCACTGTATTGGGAGAAAAAGCACATATTTGGGACATTTAAAAACATTTTGTTGACGTATTTGTTCCACTGAAACTGAAGACGCAAAATTGGCAAAAAAATTAATACAATTTTGCCTCATTTTTTCGATGTAAAACTTGAACAAATCAGGCTGAGAATTAGAATTGAACAAATCCTTCTGTACGTTCAGAAGAACTCAAGATTGTGCACATTTGGTATAAGTAGGTGCTGTTTTAAATGGTGATTTTCTTATGTCGCTTTGAGAGCAAACTGACCAAAAAACAAACAAAAAGTACATATATTTTGCATTTAATCTCTCCTTTTTCTTAGTAGAACTTAAAAATGTCAAAAACTCTTGCATTTATTCATCAGAAACACATATACAATTTAACCAGGGATTCAACGATTACTCGAGTAAATCGATTACAAAAAAGCTTAGATTATTATTTTATTGCCTCGATGATTCGTTTGATTTACATATTTAATAAAAACACGTGAATCTGTGGCGCTTTTGTTTGACACGGACTTGCAGCAGTCACAAGCCGGTTTATGCTGGATGCGGCCGCGGGGTCTACGAGGTCCGTGGGGTCCGCAGGGTCCACGAGGGTCCGCGGGGGGCCGCGCAGCGAAATGTCGTCATTTTTTCTTTCATATTTTTGAACATGTGCCATTCATCTTTACGGTGATATTTTCTCGTGACTCATCGCGGTGTCAGTTTCTCCTCTGACAGGTGGTGGAGGTCAGATGCCATCGGGAGGTGAGGGTCAAAGGGCAAAGGTCGGGCTAGGAGTCCATTAATGAGCACTATTAACATTGACCACTATTGAGCTGAGGGCACGTGTGTGTTTGGATACACACCAGCACAAATAAACATACAAGGTGCGACAAAACTGCATGAAAAAGAGTTTAAAAATGCCAAAAAGATCCACTCTGTTGTACCTCTGTGTTACCTATGTTGTACCTCTGTTGTACTTCTGTGTTACCTCTGTTGTACCTCTGTTGTACCTCTGTTGTTCCTCTGTGTTACCTCTGTTGTACCTCTGTTGTACCTCTGTGTTACCTCTGCTGTACCTCTGTTGTACCTCTGTGTTCTGTCTCTGTTGTACCTCTGTTGTACCTCTGTGTGTACTCTGTGTTACCTCTGTGTACCTCTGTTGTACCTCTGTGTTACCTATGTTACCTCTGTTGTACCTTGTGTGTTACCTCTGTTGTACCTCTGTGTGACCTATGTTGTACCTCTGTTGTACTTCTGTGTTACTGTGTTACTGTTGTACCTCTGTTGTACCTCTGTTGTACCTCTGTGTTACTTCTGTTTTACCTCTGTTGTACCTCTGTGTTACCTCTGTTGTACCTCTGTGTGACCTGTTGTACCTCTGTTGTGTTTTACTTCTGTTCTACTCTAACCTGTACCTGTGTTACTCTGTTGTCCTTGTGTTGTAACTCTGTTGTACCTGTTGCTGTTGTACCTCTGTTGTACCTCTGTTGTCTCTGTTGTACCTCTGTGTTACTCTCTGTTACCTCTGTTGTACCTGTGTTCTTACCTCCTCTGTTGTACCTCTGTGTTATGTTGTACCTCTGTTGTACTTCTGTGTTACCTCTGTTGTACTCTGTTGTACCTCTGTTTTACCTCTGTTGTACCTCTGTTGTACCTCTGTGTACACTTCTGTTGTACCTCTGTTGTTACCTCTGTTGTACCTCTGTGTGTACCTCTGTTGTACCTCTGTTGTACTTCTGTGTTACCTCTGTTGTACTTCTGTTTTACTCTGTTTTCGTCTTCAAATAGTCAATAATCAAAGCTTTCTCGTGTGGTACAAAGATGGAAAGCTTCTTAAACACTTTCACTTTAAGCCGGTTCAAAGCTCGTGCATGAATCACATTCTGATACTGAATGGTCGTTTGTGTCGTCGCACAAATAAATGTGGAAAAATGTCGAATCAATTTGACCACTTTCCCGCTTTTTAACGACACCTTAATTAGCCCTAATAAAGCACGAACACAGACTTTAATCATAATGAACAAATGGTGTATTAAAAGTGATTCAGTAACTGCTTAACTCCACTGAAGTTGTAGTGATCATAAAAATAGTGCCAAGAATATATCAAACTGATTGGATTTATGCATTTTCCATTATGTGATATGTCAGAAACACCTGCATAATTCAAGTTTTTGCATAGAGTGATAAAGTCATTATAGAGTGCTACCTTGTGTGTGTGTGTGTGTGTGTATGTATGGTATGTGTGTATAAATATGTGTGTGTGTATATATATATTATATATATATATATATATATATATATATATATATATATATATATATATATATATATATATATATATATATATATATATATATATATATATATATATATATATATAATATAATAGGTACTGTATCGCTGCACCCAACCAACATACTTTCCACACTTGGATTTTTGAGGTAAAACTGTCCTGAAATGAAGTCACTCAAAGTCACAGCACATTCACTGACTTGAGTGGTCCATCTCACTGATCATTCAGACATGAACCTCCCCTTTCATCCCTTTTGTGGTTTGTGCTCCTCCACTTCCTCTCTCCCTCTCTCCCTCTCCCTCCCCTCTCTCTCTCTCTTGCTCCCTCTCACCTCTGCCTCTCTCCCTCTTGCTCCCTCTCTCCTCCCTCTCACCCTCTTCCTCTCTCCTCTCGCTCCCCCTCTCCCTCTCGCCTCCTCTCTTCCTGTCCTTACCCTCTCGCTCCTCTCACCCTCTGCCTCTCTCCCTCTCGCTCCCTCTCTCCCTCCTCTCACCCTCTTCCTCTCACCTCTCGCGTCCCCTCTCCCCTTCCCCTCTCCCCTCTCCTCTCTTCCTCCTCCCCATCTCCCTCCCTCCCCCCTCTCTCTCCTCTCGCTCCTTCTCCCTCCTTGCTCCTCTCCCTCTTCTCTCTCCTCTCCTCTTCCTCCCTCGTCTTCCCTCTCGCTCTCACTCTCCTCTCCGCTCCCTCTCAACCTCTCTCCTCTCTCCCTCTCGTCCCCTCCCTCCCTCTCACCTCTTCCTCTCTCCCTCTCGCTCCCCCCTCCTCTCCTTCTTCCTCTCTCCTCCTCTCTCCCTCTCAACTCTCTTCTCTCTCCCCTCGCCCCCTCTCTCCCTCTTCACCTCTTCCTCTCTCCTTCGCCTCCCCTCTCCTCTCCTTGCTCCTCCTCACCCTCTTCCTCTCTCCTCTCGCTCCCCCCCTCTCCGCTCCCTCTCACCCTCTCTCTCTGTCCCCTCTCCCCCTCTCTCCCTCTCGCTTCCTTCTCTCTCTCTCTCCTCTCCCTCTCTCTCCCTCTCGCTCCCTCTCTCCCCCTCTCATCTTCCTCTCTCTCTTTCCCTCTCTCATCCTCTCACCTCTCTCTCTCCCTCTCTCCACTCTCTCTCCCTCTCCCTCCCTCTCTCCCTCTCTCTCCCCCTCTCTCTCCTCTTGCTCTCTCACCCTCTTCCTCTCCCCTCCCTCTCCTCTCTCTTGCTCCCTTCTCCCTCTCTACCTCTCTTCCTCTCCTCTCTCCTCCCTCTCTCAACTCCCTTCTCTCTCCCTCGCTCCCCTTCTCTCTTGCCCTCTCCCTCTTCCTCTCTCCCTCGCTCCCTCTCCCTCCCTCTCACCTCTTCTCTCTCCTCGCTCCCCTCTCTTCTCTTCCCCCTTCACCTCTTCCTCTCTCCTCTCTCGTCTGCCTCTCTCCCTCTCTTCATTCCCTCTCTCCTCTCTCTCCACTTCTCCTTCCTCCCTCTCCTCTCCTCCTCCTCTCCCTTCTCTCCCTCCTCATCCCTCTCGCTCCCCCCTCTCTCTCTTGCTCCCTCTCACCCTCTCTCCTCTCTCCTCTCTCTCCCTTCTTCCCTCTCCCTCTCTCCCTCTCTCCTCCTCTCTCTCCCTCTCACGCCTCTCCTCTCTACCTCCGGCTCCCCTCGCTCCCTCTCTTGCTCCCTCTCCCATCTCTCTCTCCCTCTTCTCGCTCTCTTCTCCTCTCTCATCCCCTCCTCCTCTCCTCTCTTCTCTCTTCCCCCTTTCCCCCTCCCCTTCTCCTCCCCTTCCTCTTTCCTCCCTCTCACCTCTCCTCTCTCCCTCGGTCGCTCCTCCTCTCCCCTCTCTCTCTCCCTCTGCTCGCTCTCCCTCTCTTGTCCCTCTCACTCTCCCCTCTCTCCCTCTCGCTCCCCCTCTCTCCCTCCCCCCCTCTCCCTCCTCCCCATCTCGCTGATAAAAGTTCTAAAGTTCTGGTCCGACATATCCGTCCCATTTTGTCCCAAAGTCCTACAAATGTGTCCATTTTCAAATTCAGTCCCAATCTAATCTTCTCCATGTTTCGAGCGTCCAGTTCTCAATCGCTGGTTGGGTTTGCGTCATCCGTTTCCCGCCTGCAGCCAGAAGAATGTTCCAGAGGTATCCATTCATTATGTCCCTTGTGGGAGTCTTGAGGCCCAGGGACATTGAGTGGTATGATGATGTCTTGTTGAGTCCAATGTATTTGAGAAACTGGACCGTCCCCAAACACATGAGCGTGGTCAGTGACATGTTTAACTATGGTCACAGGTTTGACTCTAAACTAACCAGGATTTCAACATATTTTCAAAAGTTGTGTGTGTGTGTAGCATCATTGCATACGTGCGATTGTTTTGTGCTCCAAAACGCAGCAGTTTGGCTGTTAGTCCATTAGTCCGACGTTTTAAATCCATTAGCAACCAAATGAAGGGTGAAATATGCTGACTGCGCCTTGAACAGAATATTTATCGATTGACATTTTGATTTCATAACGCCATTGTCTTTGGCGTACAAAAGATCGCTTTGTGAAAACGATTACGAGATTAAAAGATTAGAAAGAGTGTCTGATTATTTTGTATACTTACTTAATCAGTGCCATCAGTATTAGATTTGATTAAATAACACATCTCCTTCTGAAGAGAACAGTCGTGGAACAATAAGAGCATTTACCCCAAACTCGAATATTACACCTTTTGTGACGTCATGTAAATGTCATTTTTAACACAAAATGCCATATTCTAGATCTTTCTGTTACAATTCTTTCTAGGCTAGTTTCAATGCTAGTTTTATTATTGATTAGCATCTGTGTACAGAATCAATAAACCTGAAAAACGAGTGCAGATTGTGAAGAAAGGTTTGAATAATCATAGGACTCTCTTTTTCTACTCTGCAAATTGCTCTTAACCCGCCAACCACTGTGCCCTTCTGTGCCCTTCTGTGCCCTTCTGTGCAGATGGCGAGTCCTGCCGTTGGCGCTTCAGACCGCTCCTGTAACAAGCTCAACACAAGGTAAGTATTTTCCCTGCACAAATCACATCACAAACACTGGATTACTGCGTAACCGGCCCGGATACGCCAGGCCTCGCCAAGCCCGCTCCTTTCTGCTTGTTTGCCTCCCTGTTTATTGATGTTTTTCCGGAGCGTGTTTTTGTCCTACTTTTCCCTTCGTTAAATGCGTTCTCTGATCAAGGCCATCACACATATCGTTACAGTAACGGACTCTCCCGTCATTAGCTCACTACAAAAGGCTGCCAAAACCAGGTCAGGGTTTTTTTTTCTTTTTTGCACGCAGAGTAAACAGCCGTGCACTCGTTGTCACACACAAATAAATAAATGACTAAAAACCGTAGACGGTCGCAGAGCTCGGATGCTCGCTAATGAAGGCTGCCTAATTGGAAAGCAGGGCGCGCAAACTGGCCCCCCGCTCGTCTGTATGTGGGATCTCTCTGGGTTGAGGGGCTTGTTTTGTGGGAGCGGGTGTAGACCACCAAAAGGACGTTAAATAAATGAATATGAATATCAGAGGGAAGCACTAAACATGAGATATTGGCGTGTTCAAGGTGAAGCCGTAAATGTTTGCAAATCAGCACTAAATGCAAAGTGGTTGTTTACAGTGGAATTTCAAAGGGGCACTTTAGTTGTATTCGCAGTGTACCAGGGGTCTTATTATACAGTGCAATACAATGTACACATTATAGCTGCACAGGTTATGTGTCAGTCACGTTTGAAATAAACTTAAGTCTTATTTGGGCTCTACAGACTCTAAAACACATATGATTTTATAACAAAGACAGTGGCATTATTAAATCAACATTATTATTATTATCATTATTTTTGATTTATCTCTAATTGTGACAAAAAAGGAAGAGAATATTCATTTGTGATACATTTATTATAATCGTGATAATCCCTGATTTAGCACCAGAGAGTAAACTTTCAAATAAAGGTTTTTAAATTGAATTTAAACCTCAACAAAAACATTTAAAGACACGTTTCTGTTGGACTGACATAAAACCGTCTGTTGCAATCGGGAAAAAGATCTGGAGATATTTCTGATATTTATTTTTGAAATGCTAGTGCACAATCAGCCCAAAAAGGATATGAGGAAGTATTCTGACAGGCCGTGTGCGTGTCCCTCACAGCTACTCAAGAAGATGATTATGTCACGTCATTGGCAGAATCAAGTCAAATATTATATGACGAAGAGTAAGAAACTGAAGAACAGGATTATTAAGGTGAAATATAATATGACGAAGAGTAAGAAACTGAAGAACAGGATCATAAAGGCGAAATATAATATGACGAAGAGTAAGAAACTGAAGAACAGGATCATAAAGGCGAAATATAATATGAACGAAGAGTAAGAAACTGAAGAAACGGATTCATAAAGGCGAAATATATATGACGAAGAGTAAGATATAAGAAATTAAGGCGCTTATAGAAAATGCAACAAGTTTCCACACACAAATCACTTCCTATACCACATGCAGACCTTTTATTAGCTCTTCCTTCTTCGACTTGAACAATGATTGACGCTTGCCGCTGCCTCAGCCGCCGCGCCTCGTCGTTCTTTTGCCGCCGCTCCCCACAACGCCCCGACCGCCTGACCGTAATAACGCCCTCATTCATGGCACACGCGCCTCTGTTCCAGTAGAGTTTGGAACATCTCGGCTCCTAAAGCTGATTAAAGAGCAATAAAAGTTCTTTTCTCTCCTATGCGAGACTTTTTACTTTTATTGTTTCCATGATCTCAAAACAACGCGTGTGGAAAGAGCGGCAGAAGTGACAAGACTGTTCAATGAGTTAGACGTTACACACACACACACACACACACAAACACAACTAACATCACATGACATCATCACACATAGCACACACACCACGACCACGGTCAAACAGCACACACACAAATCACAATAAGCAACAGCCACACAACACACACAAGCCACAGCACCTGCACCACACATAAGCACACACAATGCACACCACTGACACAACACAATGCACACACAGCACACACACAGCAATAAATATGCACAAAAAGAAGACACAACACATGCACACACTCCACTGCACACAACTGCACACCGCAGCACAGACACAGACATGCACACACACATGCACACCACACAAACACACAACAACACCTATGCACGACCACACATCACACACATGCCACGCACACACACACCATGCACACACAGCACTACACCACACGGACACCACACAATCGCTGAACACACACACATGCATCGCACACACACATGCAAGCACAGCACCACGCATACACACACAGCATGCTGATACTCAGCGACATTCACACTCACACACAGCTAGACACACATCACAGCACGACCACGAAGCAGCGCAGCACATGACGCAGCCAACGACGAACATGCCACATGCACACACATGCACACTCCACACACATGCCACAGACTGCCAACTGCACACAATCCGCCGCACACAATGACACACACATGCACACACTGACAGCACACACAGCACACGAAGCACACACACAAGTACGCTACCACCACATGCCACCCCACACAGCACCATGTGCACACAGCACGCACACATGCAACACACCAACACCAAGCACACCAAGCACACATGCACAACTGCCACACACACATGCAACACACACAATGCACCACAGCACTACACACTACAACACATCACACATTGCAACGCACACACAAATGCTACATCAACATGCCACACATCCAACACACATAAACTATCATAGGCAACACCACTAGCAATATGACACCACATCACACACACACAGCACCTGCCACAGCAACACAGACACACCCACACACATGAGGCAACACACATCACACACAATCACACACACATGCACACAAATCACACGACACCATCCACACACACAAACATATACACACACACAAGTCACCTAATACACACACTGCCCACCACATCATGAACACACACAAGCAATACACACACACACAGGCACAGCACACACACACACACACACCCACATTCACGCTGACCAACCACACACATCGCACACACACATACACACACAGTGACATGCACCAACCACATGCAAACAACATCACACCTAAACACACATACCACAGCACACACCAACTGCACACACCGACACAACATGCACACCCACGCATCAGTGCTAACGTAATGCCACGGCCACAACACATCACCAGACAACATGCAACAACACACATGCACCACACATGCACACACACACTACACCGGCACGCACGGCACACACATGCACCATACACCACACACATGCACAGCACTACACTACGCACACACACACACACACATGCAGCACAACACACAAATCAACAACTGCACGCACTGCAACGCGACATACGACACAGCACACGAGCACACGCGCACCAACAGCATACACACATGCACCAGCACCAGCACACGCACACCATTCACGCACCACACGCACACGCACACACGCACACACATGCACCACAATGCGACACGCGCACACTGCACAACACACACACACATGCGCAACACACAACACACACAAATGCAAACACACAACACACGCACACCACACCTGCCACAACGCAACACACGCACACACAACGCATACACACACGCACACACAAACACACCAACCGCACCACCACACACACACACGCAGCCACGCGAACACACACACACACAACAATTGCACACCACACGCACACACTACCACACACCAGCACGACACACACACATACATAGGCACACACGCACAACACACACATGCACCAAAGCAACAGCACCACCATGCACCAGCACACACACACACACGAACACATGCACAAGACGCACACGACACTGCTACACACACACGCACACACCATGCACACACAAACGCAGCACATCACACATCACAACGCACGCACACGTTGCACCACACCCACATGCCCGACACACACACCTGCACGCACACGCACGCGACACAGCAGCACACACAACACACACACACGCAACATCACACACACAAATGCACAATGCACACACACAAACGAAGCACACACAATGCACACCACACAATGCACACAGGCACCAACAACTTTGCACACACGCACACACGAACGAGCACGACGCACCAATCGCAACCCAACGCACACCAACCTCTACGCCCACCATCTACACAACGCCACATCGGCACACTCAAACGCAACATCAAGTGCAACACGTGCCACACCTACACCATCAACACACACACATTGACCACACGCGGCACACACACGTGCGCACACGAACACAGCACGCAGCACACACTGCCTCAACGCGCAAACAAACCACACACAAAAACCACACACACACGACCCACCTAGACACCACAGACACAGACAACGCACGCACACACAACTCACACACAGCACAAACACAATCAACGCCGCAGACACACAATTCACGCCAACAAACCAGCAACGAGCGCACGACACAAACGCACACGCACACACAACGCACGCACACCACACGCACGCACGCACACCACCATGCACACAAATCGTGCACACGCAAACGCAACGCGGCACGACACACAACACCATGCACACAAACGCACGCACCACTATCTACGCAGGCACACAAACGCATAACACACACAACGCGCACGGACGCGTCTCTGCGGTGAGTAATGTAAAAATGATGTAATGGGTTTTTTACGGTCGGCAGGGAACGATCCTTGAAAATTAAAAAAAAAAAAAAGATCCAAAATGGAGTTCAGGGAGCGGCCTATAAATTTACAAGATGGAGGCATGCCTTTAATTGAAATAGCGCCAGGATATATATTATATATATAATATATAGTATATATATAAGAAATGGTGTTGTACATTCATGCTTTTTCTTTCCCATGTTTTTCTTTTTTTGGTGGCGGTGTTAGGTGTAAACCCGCGTGGTCAATAAAGTAATAGTCCATCGCGGTGGAGCGCGGGCGTGTTCAGGGAGAAATTACCTCTGGAGAAAATGTTACTTTTATTAAAGGAAATGGCGTTATGCCTGATTGTTTGTGAAGTAGCACTGCGGCGCCGTTTGAGCAATTTCTTTTATTATCATCATTTACTGCACAATACTGCACATGCATTCATATAAGTGTATTTGCTCAAGGACACGTGGCAGTTTCCCGCTGTGGTGGGTTTTCCATAAACGGCACGAATGTTGTATAAAGAAATAAACGCCATGGTGGGATCTATGGGAAATGCACGCTTAAAGACGACACATGAAGTTTGCGAGTCGGGATGTCCCCATTATTGGGCTAATCAATAATCAGGATTTATTCAGGTCACAATAATAATCACAAAATATAATAATATTCGTGACATTTTTTAGAAGCTTTTTAGTTGAATCTCTCGTCCAAAAATAGGCCTAAATGTAAAGAACTTTGCTGTTTTTGGCCAATTTGACTTGATTTTGGTCTTTCCAGAAAGTTACTTCCCTAAAGCAAACACAAGGGAATGAACGCATAGCGGCACAAGACAGGCGTTCCATGGATGCCGAATACTCGGCGTTTTAATCGTGACGTCTTTCACTCATTAATCGTGCGTTTTCTTCTCCTCTTCCTCCTTTTCCCCCTCCTCCCTCCTCCTCCTTCTCCTCCTCCTCCTCCCTCTTCCTCCTCCCTCCTCCTCTCCTCTTTCGCCTCCCCCTCCTCCTCCTCCTCCTCCCTCCTCCTCTTCCTCCTCCTCCTCCCTCCTCCTCCTATCCTCTCCTCCTCTTCCTCCTATTGATCAGCCTCTGTCATACTCTGAGTGATAGCTGGATTAACCAATCACAGCCCACCCCGGCCCACCTCGGCCCACCCCGGAGCTTTTGTCCTTAAACGTTACTAAAACACATTTATTTGACTTCCATTTTACACAGACTCTTTGCTCATTTGTGACGCTTAAAGGTCCATTACGTAACCTTTGTCGTGGAGGGTCCGCCACTCGCTTGTCTCCATGATGTTATTACTTTCCTGGAAGGTTCCACAGTATGGCATTAAACCGGTTTCTGGGATCTTTGGTCTCATTTATAAAACTTTGGATTTCTTACTAAAATAGTTTTTACGGACAAAATCCAAACGTCCTCAAACTTGATCATGACATCATCGCTCTTTGGACTGTTTATTTCTATTTACACTCGTCTTTTTATTTTGTCAATGTTGTTTTAAAAGCGTGATCGATGCGTGTGACGCGCTGCAGTGGACGAAGTACTCAACTTGAGTAAAAGTACTGACGTATGTGTTTAGAACGTTACTTTTAGAGTAAAAAGATTAAGTATTTCGCACAGATTTCTGATAAACAAGAATCGTCCTGATTTTTAGAGTCAATGTTTCTTTTTTGTTTATATATTTGAGTTTACTCAAAGCCAAGACTTGAATGTGCTAAAAAGTAAAACGTTTCACAAATCTATTGCAGTAAGTACATACCCTGTATACCTAAAGTATCCAGTGTTTTGATCAACTCTCCTGTACATCCTGTCGTTCACAATATTTTCCACACAAAAGGGTGTAAAACATCTTGTCCGCTTCATCCATCCTTGTTCCAGCACGGCCGCGTTTTAGATCATGATCTTCAGTTCAATCCCGTGTCCATTCACGCCTTCATTAACCCGATTTGTACTTGTTTACAATCTCCATTTATTACACCGCCGCCGTCTCTTTGCCGACGCAGCGCCACAAAAGCACTCGGATAAATAAGACGGACGAGGGCTGAGCGTTAATGGACTCTCCGACGTGTGTGTGTGTGTGTGTGTGTGTGTTTGTTTTGTTGTCTTTCAAACGGCGAAGCGGTGAAGTGGCAGGTGTGCAGACAACACCCGCACGTGTCCTCTTTTCTCAAGTCCAAACCACACAATCCAGGTTTTTGTGTCGCATTGAGCCTGTCGAACATCTCCACCAGAAGAGAAAAAAAGAAGGGAAAAAAAGAAGAAAAAGGGTTTCGCAAATGGATTTCGAGTGGGTTTTTTTTTTGTACCGATCCGCCGGGAGCTTTGAGAGATCAGAGATAGAAAGAAAGGTGGGCCGCACGATATTCCCCCCCTCCCACCCTTTCATAATTATTCAATTCATTAGCCAAGTCTTAATTAATTCAGTTCCTCTTTTATAATTTCTCCAAGTTTCTTTCCTTTCTTTCACGTCCATGAAAAGTGCTGATAATGCGTTTCTGTTGAGCGTTTTGTGTTGGGCTGCCAATAGGAAAACGCGGAGTCGGGCGCCGTGGTTACCTGCTCACCGAGTCTATTTGAAAAGCAACTTAATGTTTGGCAAAAGAAAAGTATGAATAATTCTTTTCTCCCCCCGCATTGGTCTCATCACCGGTGTTGTTCCGCGCTGCTGGTCGTAACAAGGTACGGCAGATGTGCGCGTCAAACCATCTGGCGCGCCGTGCGGAGGCTTTGTAGTGGAACGTTTTACACGGATTTGTCATAAATAAAAGAGAATTATGTGTGTTGTGTTTTTGTGTGTGCAGTTAGCTTGGATTGGCTGGAAATGTGCTTTTGCTGAACGTTAAGTCATCAGTTTCCAAATCTGAGCGCTGTCGTCACTGTCCTGCCCCCTAGTGGTGGGTTCGCCTCCAGGGAACCGAGGACCCCTACTGTGACTAAGGAAACGAGGAATAACTGCTTTTTCACTAAGACTCTTCTAGTGAGAGAATACTATTCTTTTCTTTTGCGCATCAAGTTGGTAATGTGACAATAATGCGTAGTACGAACTAGATCTGTGTTTCAGCGCACTTCTGTATTTTATAACTCCAAATACTTCATGATGTCATGTGATGTATGTTCCTGTAGATCCTTCATCCATTTCATGTTGACCTCACTCCTCAGTCCCTTGCCTAAAAAAAGTCGTTGTTTCGTATTGAAAAAAAAAAAAGTTCATCCACCAATCACGGCCGACGGTGCTGAGTGACGGCGTAACCATGGATACTCTCAGGGGCTGCAGCTTTGTCTCTCCTCAGAGGATGACGGGAGAAAACTTCACTGTCCACTCAAACTGGCGTGCTGGAGGCTAAAGGCTGCTCAGACGCTACAGTTTCCCCTGGAACAGTTGTGAGGTGAAGAGCCACTGTGTCGCCCACGGCAACGTGCTGCCCTGTCTCCATAGAGGAGCCATTTAACAGCTGAAGTTCCTGGCTTTAAAAAAAAGATCGTAACCAGTTTGATGACTGTAATCTGATACTATACAGACTATAAAGAGCTTTTATTTCTTTATTACTTTATTAGCAAAAAGAGAAACGATCGTTTGTAATTATTGTCCATCTACAAACCTTCAGTCACATTCCAACATCCGTTTGTTCTTCATGGTTTGGAAAGTCGACTCATAGAAACTACTAAACTAAACATTTGTTGCTCCAGAAGAACTATGTTTGCGTTCATCTGAAATGTAATGTACAGTCAGTAAACACGTAAACATCCCTTTTACGTTGGAATGATCCTGTGTTTAGCGTGTTGGAGCTGCGTGTGTGGTTGTCCTGACTCGAGCACACGTTTTCTCTCCGTGCCAAACGCCACAACGCCACAACAATTCATTTCCCCCGATCGGTAACGCGCCCGTAGAGCCGACCTGGGCCCGTAGAGCCGACCTGGGCCCGTAGAGCCGGCCTGGGCCTGGGCCCATAGGGAGAACCCAACTGTCTGTTCAGTTAACACACACACACACATACGCACACACTCTCTTCCCCCCTCTCTCCCCCCTCTCTTCCACCCTCTCCCCCTCTCTCTCTCCCCCCCCTCCTCCCCCCTCTTTCCCCCTCTCCTCTTTCCCCTCTCTCGTCCCCCTCTCTCGTCCCCTCTCTGTCCCCTCCTTGGTCCCCTCTCTCGTCCTCTCTCTCTCTCTTTCCCTCTCTCCCTCTCTCTTCCCCCCCACTTCCCCCCTCTCCTCTCTCTCTCCTTCCCCTCTTTTCTCTTTTCCCCTCCTCTTCTCTCTCCCTCTCTCCTCTCTCTCCCCCCTCTTCCCCCTCTCTTCTCTCTCCTCTCTCTCCCCTCTTCCCCCTCTTTTCTCTCTCCCTCCCTCTTCCCCCCTCTTCCCCCTCTCCCCCCTTCTCTTCCCTCCCCTTCTTCCCCTCTCTCTCCCGCCTCAATCGCCAGGGATCGTCCGCCGACGTGCCTCTTTGTTGCCCCGCCTCAATTCTCGGGTACTCGCCGGCCGGTGGCAGTCGGTCTTCCCTCCTCCATTCCCTCTTCTGCTCGTGCCGTTCTGCTTCCCCACTGCTCCAGGTTCCCCTCGCTCTTCTTCATCTCCCATCTGCTCCTCTCTCTCCCCCCTCTTCCCCCTTCTTCGTCTGCTCTCCTCTGCTCGTTCGCCCCATCTTTCCGCGTCCCGATCCCGTTTTTCTCTCTCCTCCCCCCTCTTCCCACCCTCTTCCCCTCGCCGTGTCTTCTTCTTGGATTATTGCGGCCTGTACTTTACATTCATGGTTCGTTTAAACGCGTGTGTGCTTGTGGAAGTCTTTGTTTATTTGATTAGTTTATCTGTGAGGGTGCAGTAGTTAATCCTCGCCTGACCTTCTCGCCGCTGTCTCCAGAGAGCTGTTTGTCAAAGTTATAGGACTCTGAGTTTGGTGCTCTTGACTTACACAACACCTCTGTCTTAAGCCGCTGTCATGTGATGACAGTGCACTTCTTCACACCCTTGTGCTGGCGGTGGCTCAGCAGTTAGAGTTTAGAGTCTAAACCTGCATTAAGGCTGCGAAACTGGAAAAAAATCAAATTGTGATTTTTCTGTCAATTTTGCCATCAGATTTGCAGTATATGTGTAATAAATATAATACATTAATATGTTTATGTGTAATAAATATAATACATTAATATGTTTAATATGTGTAATAAATATAATACATTAATATGTTGAATATGTGTAATAAATAGAATAAGTTAATATGTTGAATATGTGTAATAAGTGTAATAAAGTTGTTAGAGGCAGTCTTAATGCATAAATGCAGTCTTTGTGGTGCAGCGATTGCGATATATTGTGCCATCTCTACCGTAGTGGTTCTCAAAGTGAGGGTCTCCCGACCCTCACTTTGAGAACCACTACTGGGGTCACTTAAAATTAAGACACTGTATTAAATCTATTTTTTTTAATTGAAAACCTAATGTTTTAGTGAAACCGTGTCATAAAGTACTAAAATACCGGCATCCTCTGGGTAAAAAAGTGCAGAAAAGTAAAAGACAAAAGTGGCACATTAGAAACAGCAATCGACAAGCTAGAAATAACCTCGTTTGTCTCTGTAAAATGTTATATATTTGATCTCCTTTTAAACACATATTATTTAGCAGTAACATCTTCTTTGTGCGTGTCTGTTTGCAGCCTGATGAGGACCGTGGAGATCCTGGGCGAGGACAGTCCTTTGGGGATCCACGTGGTCCCGTACTGCTCCTCCCTCAGTGGACGGTAAAGCTCAGAGCAGCGTCACTGAACCAACACTCTCACATCACACTTTATGTATTTTACTGGAGCTTCTCACCCCTGGGGTGGGGACCACGCAACAGTCTCCCGCTCGTCTCCAGGGCGATGTCATTGCTGTCTTTGGAATGTTGCGCAGTACGGCATTAAACGTATATATTTAGTATTTTTACTTACAGATGCTTTTAATGCTGAAAAACGCATGCATTCTTACCGACTCTCCACAGACCTGACCTGTAACACGGCCCGAAGGCGTCACCTCGTCTCCATGGAAACAAACTTACACAGTGGACCTTTAACTGTGATGTGACGACCGCAGTCTAAATCCTGCCCTTTTGGTGGATTTTATTATGAAGTAGGAATGTCACGTCTTGGATAATTACTCATTTAACGGATTTAATTAATTATACAAAATTAATTGCTGTTAATACACTTTTTATCATTTCAAAAAGGCAAGATTTTTTTCCTTTGAAAAAAACCCAAACGTTTATTTACTCCGTCTCTCACCTTTATCTTTACATTTTCAACCCTCTTCTCTCCCCTTCTAATCATCCTTTCTCTATCCTCTCTCCTCTCTCCCCTCTCTCCTCTTCTCTCTCTCCCCTCTCTCTCTCTCTCTCTCCCTCTTCTCCCTCTCTCTCTCCCTCTCTCTCCCTCTTCTCTCTCTCTCTTCTCTCTCTCTCTCCTCTCTCTTCTCTCCTCTCTCCCTCTCTTCTCTCCCCCTCTCCTCTCTTCCCCCCTCTTCCCTCTCTCTTCCCCTCTCCTCTCTCTCCCTCTCTCTCCCCTCTTCTCCCTCTCTCTCCCTCTCTCTCCTCTCCTCTCTCTCTCCTCTCTCTCTCTCCCTCTCTTCTTCCTCTCTCTCTCTCTCTCTTCCCCTCCCTCTCTCCCTCTCTCTCTCTCTCTCTCTCTCCTCTCTCTCTCCTCTCTTCCCTCTCTCTCTCTCTCTCTCTCCTCCTCTCTCTCCTCTCTCTCTCCTCTCTCTCTCCCTCTCTCTCTCCCTCTCTCTCTCTCTCTCTCCCCCCTCTCTCTTCTTCTCCCCTCTCTCTCTCTCCTCTCTTCTCTCCCCCTTCTCTCTCTCTCTCTCTCCCCTCTCTCTCTCTCTCTCCTCTCTCTCCTCTCCTCCTCTCTCCTCTCTCTCCTCTTCTCTCTCTCTCCGCTCTCTCCCTCTTTCTCCCCTCTCTCCCTCCTCTCCCCTTCTCCCCTCTCTCCCCCTCTCTCTCCCTCTCTCCTCCTCTCTCTCTCTCTCTCCCTCTCTCTCTCCCCCTCTCTCCCTCTCTCTCCCTCTCTCTCTCCTCCCTCTCTCCCCTCTTCTCCTTTCTCCCCCTCTCTCTCCCTCCCCCCCTCCCCTCTTCTCTCTCTCTCTCCGCCCTCTTCCCTCCTCTCTTCTCCCCCCTTCTCCCTCTCCCTCTCTCCCTCTCTCTCCCTCTCTCCCCTCTCCCTCTTCTCTCCCCCTCTCTCTCCCCTCTCTCACCTCTCCTCCCTCTCTCCCTCCTCTCTCTCCTCTCCTCTCCCTCTCCTCTCCCCCTCTCTCATCCCTCTCTCACCCCATCCCTTATTTCTCATTCCTTTTATTCTATAGTTTATTTATTTATCTCAGTATAAAGGAGAATCCCTTTGCGATAATCACACAGCCGACTATTATTACATCTGAGGCTGTTAAAATGTGGCTTGTGTGTAGTATTTGTACTGCATGTTGGGGATTTTGAAGTTCTGGAGTTCTGCTTCCACTCCTCACGTCTTATCTGTCGTTATTGGAGTTTTTCAGCCTCTGCAGAGCTGCCACAGTCATTATTTATTATATCTATTCGCTCTAGGCTTCAGCCATAGCAATTAGCCACATCTCTGTCTGCCTGCGCTACCGAGATGAAAATTAGCTGCAATTAGCACGCAATTATATCCGAATATCCCAAGTTTATATCATCCCTATGTACATACAGTATCCCAGCTTTGTGCTCAACGTCCTCATTTGCACTGACAGATTGATACCGATCTTTTGGGCGTGGATGGGAAATGCCTGATGGCTCACCTGACCCTCTCATCACGTCCCCGCATTCCTCCGTCGGGGTCCCACACCCACACGGCCCTCCGCCTTTTCCTCGGCGCTCAGTTCGGCCCACGGTTGGCCTTTCACCTCCCCGAACGGCGGGCCGCACTTCTGGACCCATTCTTTTTGTCTGAGTTAAATGTAGAAGAAAAAAACACATGTTTGACCTACATTTACTTTTACTTTTCAAATACTTGAAACTTTTCATTATTCTAAATGTATTGTACTTTTAAAACGCCTGCAATAATTTCCTTCAAAGCATCAATTTACAATAAATAGTAATATTAATTGTCCTTTCTCCCCCCTCTCCCCCTTTTCTCCCCCTCCTCCTCACCCTTTCTCCCCTCCTCCCCCCTTTCTCCCCTCCTCCTCACCCTCTCCCCCTCCTCCTCCCTTTCTCCCCCTCCTCCTCCCCTTCTCCCCCTCTCCTCACCCTTTCTCCCCCTCCTCCCCTTTCTCCCTCCTCCTTCCCCTCACCCTTCTCCCCCCTCCTCCCCCTTTCTCCCCCTCCTCCTCACCTTTCTCCCCTCCTCCTCCCCCTTTCTCCCCCTCCTCCTCCCCTTTCTCCCCCTCCTCCCTTTCTTCCCTCCCCCCTTTCTCACCTTCTCCCCCTCCTCCTCACCCTTTCTCCCCTCCTCCTCGCCCTTTCTCCCCCCTCCTCGCCCTTCTCCCCTCCTCACCCTTTCTCCCCCCTCCTCACCCTTTCTCCCCCTCCTCCCTTTCTCCCCTTCTCCCCTTTCTCCCCCCTCCTCGCCCTTTCTCCCCCCTTTCTCCCCCTCCACCTTTCTCCCCCCTCGCTCCCCCTTTCTCCCCCTCCTCCCCTTTCTCCCCTTGCTCCCCTTTCTCCCCCCTCCTCCTCCCCTTTCCCCCCTTCTCCCCCTCCTCCCCGCCCTTTCTCCCCCTCCTCCCCTTTCTCCCCTCCTCGCCCTCTTCCCCCCTCCCCTACCCTTTCCTCCCCCTCTCCCCTTCCCCCTCCTCGCCCTTTCTCCCCCCTCCTCGCCCTTTCTCCCCCTCCTCGCCCTTTCTCCCCTCCTCCTCCCCTTTCTCCCCCTCCTCCTCACCCTTCTCTCCTCCTCACCCTTTCTCCCCCTCCTCACCCTTTCTCCCCCCTCCTCACCCTTTCTCCCCCTCCCTCCTCCTCACCCTTTCTCCCCCCTCCTCACCCTTTCTCCCCCCTCCTCACCCTTTCTCCCCCCTCCTCACCTTTCTCCCCCTCCTCGCCCTTTCTCCCCCTCCTCCTCACCCTTCTCCCCCCTCCTCACCCTTTCTCCCCCCCCTCCTCACCCTTCTCCCCCCTCGCCCTTTCTCCCCCTCCTCACCCTTAGGCCTCTGGGTCTTTTCATCCGGGGCATTGAGGAGGACAGTCGCACGCAGAAAGGAGGGTCTTTCACGAGGACGAGTGCATCGTCAGGATCAATAAACACCGACCTCATGGACAAGTCATTCAGCCAGTGAGTACCACCTCTGCTTTAGCCCCCCCCCACTCTGCTTTAGCCCCCACTCTGCTTTAGCCCCCATTAGCCCCCCGTAGCATTGACATGATTTAAACCTCTCCAAAGGCACAGGCGGAGCTAGCGTACACTTCGGCCCTTTTTATTGGCCCGTCCTTCCTTGGGTTGCCCTTGGTTTTTATTGTGATTCAAGACAATTTATGATACATCATTTTAGCAATATTTAATTAGCCGCCTTTTCTTCCTTTTAACTGTTTGACCTTTTAAAATGTCATTCTCGTGCACGTTGAATTCCGACCGCTGTGTTTTCATTTTCACTCTTGTGCACGACTATTATTGCGAGATGGGATAGAAGATTCCAAGTTCAGCCACAAGGGGCCAGTAGAGCAACACAGGATATACCTGTTGTGTCGCAAAAGTTATTAAAACCCACGAGACGACAAGGAAAACGTTTCAAATTCAGGAAAACGAGAAACTTTGAGATGCGAAAACGTCAAGATAAAATAAAAACTGTGCATTTATTGAATGACGTGAAGAACCAGAGATAGAGGTAAGATCGGGCCTAAAAAATCCAGCCCGACCCGACCCAGGCCCGCGGGCATTAAAGCCCAACCCGGCCCGAGCCCGACCAATTCACTTGATTTGCCCGAGCTCGAAGCAAACCCAAAATGTAAATTTATCCCATTGTATTTTTGGCAGAAAAAAAAACGCAAGATTTCTTAAGGTTAAAATAATCTATATATTTTTATGATCATGATAAATGCATTTGCATTTGAAATAACGCTGGAACTCAGAATAAGAGCCAGATAAAGAGAGATCCTGACGCGCTCGCTTCATGACGCAGAGACACGGCGGTGCGCGTTCCTCTTCCTCTGTCTGAAGTTCATCCTTGACTTCCTGCTGCTCCAGATCGGGGAGACCTAAACTAAAGAGATGCGGACTTGAGGAGGGAAGATTACATTCACGCCTCGTGCCCAAAGCGTGCCCAGGCTCTGCGTTTCCTGTTTAGTAGTAGTTATACAGCAATGACCTCACAGCCCCTTCTCTGTTTTAACCAAAGTATTTATTTATAACAAGTATTCCTTAGTTTAGTATCCACACATTGTTTTAGTATACATTTTTATAAACATATATTTATTAAAAAAGTCAGTGAGAGAGAAGCCCGGCCCGGCCCGAACGTAATGATTGTCATTTTAGTCCGGACCCAACCCGGGTTCTGACTCGGGCTCGGGCTTAAGATCTTACCTCTAACCAGAGATGCACGCAGTTGTGACGAACGTGATTGTTAAGACACAAACGCTCAGGAAGAGTCACTTCAAACGGCACAGCTTCAACCAGAAGTTTTTGTGAGGCTCAGAGAAGGAGCAGAGACCATCTCGTAAACAGGACGAAGCAAAGTCCAAGTCCAGGGATGATTTTGATGAGGGAACAATGTTGGACTCAGTTTGGCCTAATAGACGTCCCTTCTCTATGTAGACGCCATAGCGTTGCCAGGAATGTTCCACTGTTTGGCATTAAATGACTCAAACTCGTATTGTTCCAGTTACAAAAGGATCGCTTTTCTTTCCAGACAAATCAATAACCTCTTTCCCTCCACAAACGCACGTGACGCACCTTCATGGCTCAATAGTCAGAGCATTTACCCCTGAACCGAAGCATCCATCGGCTCTTTACTCTCTCGTCCTTTCGGGCGTGTAGTTTTGTCTCTTCTTTCTTCCTCGTTCCACCAGCGCCATCACAACTAAAGAGACAGATGTTTCCTCTGGATTTCTCTGAGGAAAGCTTTGTTCATTCACATAAATCTTCCCCGAACGCGTCCCCCCTAAACGTGTCCCCCCTAAACGTGTCCTTGTTCTGAATGCTCCCGAAAACGTGTTCTGGGACTCGGGGCTTTCACCAGAGACACACCTGTGGAAACATCAGCGTTTAAAACCGATGATGCGGAGGCTTCTGATTACAACGCCGGCGTCTTTTCACTTTTGTTTTTGTCCTCGCCGTAATCCGTGTCCGGTTTAGAGTGCGGTAATGAGATTAGGCATGCAGAGTTTTATGCTGCGCTGTCGGTAAGTGGATTATCACTGCAGGAGGTTCAATCCATTGTTCATGAAGACAGGTGGATGCTCCTCTGTGAGGATGCTCCTCTGTACGGATGCTCCTCTGTGCGGATGCTCCTCTGTGCGGATGCTCCTCTGTGCGGATGCTCCTCTGTGCGGATGCTCCTCTGTGCGGCTCCTCTGTGCGGATGCTCCTCTGTGCGGATGCTCCTCTGTGCGGATGCTCCTCTGTGCTCCTCTGTGCGGATGCTCCTCTGTGCGGATGCTCTGTGCGGATGCTCCTCTGTGCGGATGCTCCTCTGTGCGGATGCTCCTCTGTGCGGATGCTCTCTGTGCGGATGCTCCTCTGTGCGATGCTCTCTGTGCGGATGCTCCTCTGTGCGGATGCTCTTCGGATGCTCCTCTGTGCGGATGCTCTTCTGAGGATGCTCTATGTGGGTTAAAATGGCAATAAATTCAGACTTAAAAAAGTTCGTAGGAACTTGAAATGATTCTTTATGTTTCTATGTTTTTCACACAAACCTCCAAAGCTTTATTCACGATTGAGACTGTGACCAAACAACAGTGAAATCTTTTCATTTTCTTTCATTCTCGTGGTCTGACGTGTCGCTGTTCCTCAAGTTTCTGGCCGGCTTTACCAAATTAAACTGCCTGAACCACAAAATCAGGTTAAATAAGGTTAAACAGATCTTTACATAGGCGTAGACGTAGGTCTACTCTTCGGACTCTCTTTGGATTCAACTAAAAACACGGGAATTGTCACGATTGTTATTTTCTTGGTTCTCACGATTACATTGCGTCCTGAATGATCAAGATTATTGATTAACCTTATAATCTGGACATCCGTACTCACAATTCCAAAAGCTGCATTTAAAAAACACACACACTTTGTATTTAAACAACGGACCCAGCTTTACTGTGGAAATGTCATATTGTAACTGAACTAACGCACATTATTGTGTGACTCGACTTGAAACTAAATGAGTGATGAAAAACAATGTTGGTGTTGTAATGTTGTTTTGTGCATGATTCATATTGCGTTGTTTTAGTCTTGAATCTGCTCAATATTCTTTCAGAGCAACAGAGATGTGCCCGGCTCGCTTCAGTTCACACAAGCAGGCACTTGGTCGACCACTGTGCACATGCTCACACACACACACACACACACACACACACAGCTCCATTGTTCCCTGTTGGCAGCTTTACTGAAGAAGGCTGTTTGATTAGGATATCTCTTTTACACAAACGCGGCGCACGCTGAGAGAGCCCCTAATGATATGATCTTTGCACAACGGCCCCTGGACGACACCGATCGGCCCCCTCCATCTAATGTTATTGTGCCGTATTGTAGCTTCAGGACAATGGGCCCCCGCGCCAGTGTCATTCAACAAGGTGTGATACGAGCGTTTACGAGACCGTCCAGCCGGAGTAATGAGTTCCATGTGGAAATTAGGAAAGCTAAATATTGTGGAAAAATGGGCTGCATGAGTTGGAGTATTGTACTGCAAAGTACAAGCAAAGGTGTTGACAAAAAACAGAAATAGGCCCGCAAACTAATAAGATATCCAGATGTTTCTTCAGATCATATTAAACTACGAGGGCGTGTCAAGTAGCCGACAGTTCTCCCTCATTGACAGATTTGGGTTTTTTCAGACGTAAAGTTCTGAAGTCAGTCCGTGTTTAGTTTGACTATATCAACGGAACGTGAACAAACTTTGAACAAAGTGCTGAAGTTCAGATTCTTGGACGTATTGAGGAGAGACTGAACTCAAACCGGACTTTCCTCAGCGCCGCTTCACTTTTCCCTCTCTGCTTTTTGTGGCGCAGTGGTTCTGACCCAGTAAATGTGCAGAACGTTTCATAAGACCACAAAGAGCAGTGAGGATTGTGGCTGCAGCGGGGGTCAACTCGGGGTGGGCACATTCATGTGTCGTGCGTCTGAGCTCTGCAGATTGAGACGCTCGGTTCTGAGTTTAAAGGAGGAAATGCGTCCCTATTTTCCATATGTAACAAAGAAAGATGACGCAGTCGCCTTTACAAAGTCCGACACCCCCTTGTGTGTACCACCTGCCCACCCACAGTAAAAACAGAATGTGTTTTTGGGACCCTGCCATTATGACACACTATTCGAATTTCAGACTTCCGATTGGCCGTGCAGCCCGGTGGTCGAGCGGTTCAGGCGTGAGAATCCTGACTCCGACTGATTGCTGCATGTCCTCCCTTCTCTCTCAACCCCGTGTCATGCTAGCTGTCCTGTCTAATGAAGTAACATCTAATGAATATCTAATGAAGTCCTTGCCTTTGTGATGGAGGGTAAAGCCGCACTGCGTAAGGTTTAAAGTCATGTTTTGATTCCCTTTTGAAGTGTGTTTTGAGAGCAGTCATTTAAACCAAATCACTTCACGACCACAAACCTGTAAGAAAACGCCGTGTGTCTGTAACGCTTCAGGATGAGAGCCGATTGGCTGTGCTTGGCTTCAGTCTGATGAAGCTGACCTAACAACATTCATTTCTCCTCTCAAGGCTCTTTAATAACATTGATAACATTAAAGCGTTACATTTCTCTCCTGTCGTTCAGGTACTTTTCATTTTCTATATTATTATGCACAGTCCTCACAATGAAGAAGAAGAAAGTTTTTCTGTCTTAATATCCCATAAATTACAATATGAATGCTTTCTACATATGATATTGTGGACCTAATCTCTTGTTACGGAAACATTATGGTCATTATGCGTCCCATAATAATCTGGGAGGGCTTCAATGAGGCTTTAATCCAATAGAAGTGAATAAACCGGATTGTCTCTGTTGGGTTTCTGAAGTGAATAATGGTTTGTGCCGATCGCTCCTGACACACTGCTTCCTCTAACATACTTAGCATAATCTCATAATTCTGATTATCTGCAAAGCCATCTCTTTTATTGACCGTAGGGGTCCAATGTTGGACCGTGCAGGTGCGCCTCTGCTTTCGGGATGGACCGTCGGCATTTCTACACTTCACTGATGTTGCTACAGTTTTTAGATGAAGGGTTCTGTGTTGTTTCGGTTTAACTCCAGATCATGATCAGGTTTTTGGTGCACATGGAAACATCAACATATATTATAGAAGTTTATAATTAAAGATTAACGTTGAACCATTCAAACACTAAACGTTGATTTAATTTTGTAATTGTATTTATTCATTTTCTTTATTGGACTTTTTTTTAAACATTTAATTTAGTTAATTTTTTTATTTTAATTTATCTGTATTTGTATATATAAAAATGGTGTTTTTCATGAATTAAAACAAAGATATAATAAAATAAAATAAAACGCTAAAGGATCTACCTATAGATTATAATATTGTAATATTTGTTTTTATTATTATTTGATCAAACATAGAAACACAATATAGGCCTAATCATTTAATTCCAAACGTTAAATATAAAAAGACGGGAGAGAAAATGAGAGAAAAACTTGCGTACGCCCTTTGATACAGCTGATCATTGTGAGAGTAAAATAAAATAAATAAATACTTGCCACAACTAGGTTAATGATTGACGGCTGAGCTGTTTTGTGGGGCACAGAAGCGGCAGAAGCAGTCAAAATAACCACTGCACTCGCACTGCTTGACGTGGACCTCCAGGCGTGACAGACTGGTCGTTCAACAGGTTTGGTCACTTGTAACACCAGACGATATACTGCATGATGGTCACGATGGGCGGAAGGGGCCATACTTCCTGTAGTAATGGGCTGTACTTCCTGTAGTAAATGGGCTGTACTTCCTGTAGTAATGGGCTACTTCCTGTAGTAATGGGCTTCTTCTGTAGTAATGGGCCGTACTTCCTGTAGTAATGGGCTGTACTTCCTGTAGTAATGGGCCGTACTTCCTGTAGTAATGGGCCGTACTTCCTGTTGTAAGGGACTGTACTTCCTGTAGTAATGGGCTGTACTTCCTGTAGTAATGGCTGGGCTGTACTTCCTGTAGTAATGGGCTGTACTTCCTGTAGTAATGGGCTGTACTTCCTGTAGTAATGGGCCGTACTTCCTCCTGTTAGTAATGGGCTGTACTTCCTGTTGTAAGGGGCCGTACTTCCTGGTTGTAAGGGGCTGTTCTTCCTGTAGTAATGGGCCGTACTTTCCTGTAGTAATGGGCTGTACTTCCTGTTGTAAGGGGCCGTACTTCCTGTCGTAATGGGCTGTACTTCCTGTAGTAATGGGCTGTACTTCCTGTAATTTAATGTGCTACTTTCCTGTAGTAATGGGCTGTACTTCCTGTCTTGTAAGGGGCTTACTTCCTGTGTGTAAGGGCGTTCTCTGTGTATGGGCCGTACTTCCTGTTAGGTAAGGGGCTGACTTCCTGTAGTAAATGGGCCTGTACTTCCTGTTGTAAGGGGCCGTTACTTCCTGTTGTAAGGGCCGTTTCGTCGTAATGGCTGTACTTCCTGTCGTAATGGTATGGGCTTACTTCCTGTAGTAATGGGCTGTACTTCCTGTAGTAATGGGCCGTACTTCTGTAGTAATTGGGCTATACTTCCTGTTGTAAGCCTTACTTCCTGTAGTAATGGGCCGTACTTCCTGTTGTAAGACTGTACTTCCTGTAGTAATGGGCTGTACTTCCTGGTGTAATGCTGGGGCTGTACTTCCGTAGTAATGGCTGTACGTTCTGTAGTAATGGGCCGTACTTCCTGTAGTAATGGGCTGTACTTCCTGTTGTAAGGGGCCGTACTTCCTGTTGTAAGGGGCTGTACTTCCTGTTAAGTCAATTGGGCCGTACTTCCTGTAGTAATGGCGTAACTTCCTTTGTAAGGGCCGTACTTCCTGTCGTAATGGTCTGTACTTCCTGTAGTATGGCTGTACTGTCTGTAGTAATGGGCCGTTACTTCCCTGTAGTAATGGGCTGTACTCGTCCTGTTTAAGGGGCTGTACTTCCTGTTGTAAGGGCTGTACTTCCGTGTAGTAATGGGCCGTACTTCCTGTAGTAATGGGCTGTACTTCCTGTAGTATGGGCCGTACTTCCGTTTGTAAGGGGCCGTACTTCCTGTTGTAAGGGGCCGTACTTCCTGTCGTAATGGGCGTGTACGTTCCTGGTAGTAATGGGCTGTACTTCCTGTAGTAATGGGCCGTACTTCCTGTAGTAATGGGCTGATACTTCCTGTTTAAGGGGCCGTGCCTTCCTGTCGTAATGGGCCGTGCTTCCTGTCGTAATGGGCCGTATTTCCTGTTGTAAGGGGCCTTACTTCCTGTCGTAATGGGCCGTACTTCCTGTAGTAATGGGCTGTACTTCCTGTTGTAAGGGGCCGTACTTCCTGTCGTAATGGGCCGTGCTTCCTGTCGTAATGGGCCGTATTTCCTGTTGTAAGGGGCCTTACTTCCTGTCGTAATGGGCCGTACTTCCTGTCGTAATGGGCTGTACTTGGCTGTTATTTGGCGTGTTTATACCGGTCGTACATTTAAATGAGAGTTTAGACCAATCGAATGGGCCTATTTCCTGTTGTAGGAATTTGTGGGGCCGTACTTCCTGAAAGCTGTTAGTTAAACCGTCGTAAATGAGAGTTTAACTGAGCAGGAATTTGTGGAGAAAAGTTAAAAAATCTGTAGAAAATGACAGGAAGTGACATCACACTGGGTACACTCATTTCAGACAAAGTTTGCATGAATTATACAAAAGAAAAAACATTTTAAACATGAATTCAACAAAATAAAGTTGCTTTCATATATTTTAATTTGTCAAATAAAAAATTAAAAAACTGTTCCACTAGATGAGTGTTTCCTAGTGTGATGTCATCAATTACAAACAGGAAGTGGAATTATAAACTTATAAACACGCCAAATAAATAAATAAAAATGAGCTATCTTTGTTTTTGCAATATTAATAATTTTCAATATGTAAAACTGAACTGCATTTTAGTTCAATGAGTGGTCCCACCTGTCAGGGGCACTTGAACATGGTTTGTTTATTACATTCATATATTCTTCAAAGTATTTAGTATTAACCTTCACGTTGGATATTTGTTCTATCTAGAGCTCAGGAGATCTTTCGCCAGGCCATGCGCTGCTCTATCGTCCGTCTGGAGGTGGTGGCGTCCTCCAACAGAGAGCGCTACGAGAAGAGTCTGATCGGACAGCTCTTCAACAGTACCCCGGGTCAAGAGGGAAGCCCCCACCCACCCAGACCCAAAGACCCCCCTCCCCCTGTGAAGGCCAAACCGGTGTTCAGACCCCCAGAGAGCACCGCCATGAGGGCACCGGAGGACGCCGTGCCGATGGAACCTCGCCCCCGTGTAAGAACCGTTCTACAATACCAAGCTTTACGTAACATCGGCTTGAAGCGGTTGGCAGGTTCGGCCGCTCACTTCACTGAAGTCATGGGGTAGTCCTAACTCACTTCCTGGTGGGCAATGGGGCGTACGAAGGGCTAATTCTATAACTGACTTCCTGGTGGGCAATGCGGCGTACGAAGAGCTAATTCTATAACTGACTTCCTGGTGGGCAATGGGGCGTACGAAGAGCTAATTCTATAACTGACTTCCTGGTGGGCAATGGGGCGTACGGAAGAGCTAATCTTCTATAACTGACTTCCTGGTGGGCAATGGGCGAGACTGTGGGACGGGGCTACGGAGAGCAATTTACTATAACTGACTTCCTGGTGGCAATGGGGCGCAAAGGGCTAATTCTATAACTGACTTTCCTGTGGAATGGGGCGGTACGAAGTGGCTAATTTCTATAACTCACTTCCTGGTGGGCAATGGGGCGTACGAAGGGCTAATTCTATTAACTCACTTCCTGGTGGCAAATGTGGGCGTACGAAGGGCTAATTCTATAACTACTTACTGCTTTCATCATTCTCTGGTGGGAAATGGGACGTATGAAGGGTTAATTCTATAACCTACTTCCTGGTGGAAATGGACGTATGGCGTTAGCTAATCTATATAACTTCTTTTGGTGGGAAATGGACCGTATGAAGGGTAATTCTATAATTGACTTCCTGGTGGAAATGGGGCGTACGAAGAGCTAATTCTAATAACTGACTTCCTGGTGGGCAATGGAGCGTACGGAAGGGCTAATTCTATAACTGACTCCTGGTGGGAAATGGGACGTATGAAGGGTTAATTCTATAACCGACTTCCTGGTGGTGGAAATGGGACGTATGGCGAGCTAATTCTATAACCTAACTTCCCTGGTGGAAATGGGAACGTACGAAAGAGCTAATTCTATAACTGACTTCCTGGTGGAAATGGGACGTACGAAGAGCTAATTTCTATAACTGACTTCCTGGTGGAAATCGGACGTACGAAGGGCTAATTCTATAAACTGACTTCCTGGTGGAATGGGCGTAACGAAGAGGCATCATGCTCATAATGACTTCCTGTGGGCATGGGGCGTACGAAGGGCTATAATAATTCTATAACTGACTTCCTGGTGGAAATGGGACGTATGAAGAGCTAATTCTATAACTGACTTCCTGGTGGAAATGGGACGTACGAAGAGCTAATTCTATAACTGACTTCCTGGTGGAAATGGGATATAGAAGAGCTAATTCTAATAACTGACTTCCTGGTGGAAAATATAGAGCCAATGAATCGAATGCAAAACGGCAAAGTAATAAGGTATTTTAAAACTTATTGAAGGGTTTGTACATGTTTTACGCCGTTGTTATTGGCGCGGCCCCCTTTAACCGGACCCTGAACAAATATCTTGTGACTGTACCGGTCCTGCACTATAGAACCTGCTACGTGTGGACTTTTTGGACACATTCCTTTTTGTTCATTTGCCCCGTACCAAACCTCCCTGCCTCCGTCTGGCTCGCGGCCCAGAGTCTGAGAAGCGCGGCTCGACAGTATGACTTTTCCAGGTACTTTATAATGAAAATCCTAATCCCTTGATGGATTTGTTCGATTACACAGTGAATAAATCTGATTAAATGAAGAAGTAATGAACTATTTTTTAATTCCTAATCCTTTCTGCTCATAGCTCTCTTTCTCCCCCGAGATTTTAAAGCTGCTTTTTAATATTAAACTCTCCCAGGATTTGGCAAAGTTCATATTCTATTTCATGTGTTTTTCGACTCTTAAATCTTTTTTACTGGGAAAAGACGTGTAATTTTATCGCCACGTCTCCATGGCGATGTGAAACAGCTGGCGCGGGCAACAGTTACTAAGCAACAAGTGATTATGGTGAGAGTTTCTGGTCACTAAAGTCAGACGTGAAGAGTAAATGGACTGTGGGCTTCTTAAGGAAACCGTGTTTATTTTACTCTTGTATAAAAAATGAACTGAACAAAGACTTTGAACAAAGCAGAACTGACCAAACGATAAAGGGCTAAAATAAGATTCACACAAGGGGGAGGAATCACACTAAAGAGACACAATAAAATGACTCATCTTCCACTGCGTTCTCATTTGGACTTTATTTGGGGTAAATATACCTGTTGTGCGTGCAAATTATAGTTTTATACCAATCGAGCAGTTATTTGTGGAGAAAACGTTTAAAAATCTGTAGAAAATGACAGGAAGTGACATCACATTAGGTACAGTCATTCCAGTCAAAGTTCATGCATCATTTACACAAAAGAACATGAATCCAACAAATGAATGTCACTCTCATATTTTATTTGTCAAAAAAACCCAAATAAAACCAAAAAACCATAAGATGAGTTTTTTCCAGTGTTTGCTCATTAATTGTGATGTCATCAATTACAAACAGGAAGTGAAATTATGAACCTAAAACCTTTGGATAAGATTTAAAAACGTATCATATATTAACGTAAACTGCATTTTAGTTCAATGAGTGTCAGAGGCACTTTAATGAAACGATGCAAACTGAATCAGCATGACTAAAGTCACGTGTGGGTCCAGGTGGGCAAATAAGTCAATAAAACGGGTATTGAATTAAGTGTGCAGACCGTTACCCTCACCCTAAATGTATTCCACGTGGTGTAACAGGGTCACTTCTCCGTGCAGACCCCCAGGAGCAGAAGTCAGAGCCCCCACTCCAGGAAAAGCCCCGGCCTGTCCAGCCTCGTGTCCGGTAAACGCGGAGGGCGACGTCTGAGGATCGATCTGAAGAAAGGTAATCAGCATTCTCCACGTGTAAACTCCCTAACAACCCCTTCAACAAGAGCGTAAGAGCATAAAATGAAAAGTGCGTCCGTCTGGACTTGGTTAAAGTATGTGTAACGAGTGCAAGAGGAATAAAACAACGCGGCTCTTACCAAATGCAGTGAATTTAGAATCTGTAGTTTGAACTGCAGCTCATTACGTCCATCGTGACCGTTAAACCTGTTTGCCACAGTAAACAGATTAACAAACCCTCCAGCTCAGCTGCCGTTAGAACTCATTTCCACATCCAAGTGTCATGAGTTTGCATTATTCTTTAATGACAAAGTTCAGGGCATTAAAAATGCTATCAATTCTACAATGCAAAAAAATAACCCTCAAACACCTACACACTTAGAGCTGACTCACTTTGCACCTGTAACTGACAAAACTGTCCAGGAGATCATCACCAGCCTGAGTTCATCTACATGCTGCCTCGATGTGTTACCCACCAGATTTCTAAAGTCTGTGCTGAACAGTTTGTTAGCCACCACTCACTCAAATAGTTAACATGTCGCTTCAATCTGGAACATTCCCAATCTTTGAAAACTGCGTCATTAAAGCCTCTCCTAAAGAAAGAGCAGTCTTGATGCCGCCAAGTACTGAGTCATTACCGGCCCATCTCTAATCTGCCATTTTGGGGCAAAGTCCTTGAAAAGGTTGTTTACCAACAGCTCACTGATTTCCTCTTAATAAACACTCATTTGATGTTTTCCAGTCAGGTTTTAGACCTCATCACAGCACTGAGACTGCTGTTGTCAAGGTGACAAATGACTATCCACCTGAACACTGACCGGGCAAAAGTCTCAGTCTCTTAATTCTGTTGAGAATCTGAGTGCTGCTTTTGACACTGTCGATCATGGACCCCTCTTACAGAGGAACTAGAGGGACTGGGTGCATTCACTGGCAGCTGCTCTAACTGGTTAAAAGTTCCTATCTTGGAAGACAAGAAATTCTTTATCGAAAATATGGGATAACGTGTCATCCAGAATCCAGTATGCCCTACCTGTGTGTTATGGATCATGCCCCAATGGGTCAATAGGTCCTGGCGCTACTCCTAAGGAAACATCCTTCTGTGTCTAACCTTTTCTTACATGCTATGCCGTCAAGGTTACGTCAGTTCGATACGCAGCGCAGAATTGTTATCCTACTCGAGAATCACAATTTAAAACAGTACGACATACAGATCATATCTCAACTGTTTCACTGAACGGCAGGTGAATACTGGACCATGCGCCATATCAAGTGACCTTGAGCTGACAGTTCACTCTGTCCTAGCATTCACAACGTGTATCAAATCAGTGACGTGATGAACGAACAACTATCTTCCAGCTGAACTCAGACACAGACTAAAATCATGCTTTCATTGCATCTTCCACAGAACACGAAACAAAGAGAATACATTAGTAAACAGGTCTACCTTCACTGCAGTTAGTGCAATCCATTCCGCCTCTAGAAAACCTACACATCAAGTTAGAAATCTGGGAAGGTAGATAAGTAATAGAAAGACTCCAGACTGAGGTTTGAATGCTGCTCTTAACAGCCACTCAAGCTTTATCAATGCCTACATAAAACTCAAGCACCAGAACTTTTACTACATACTAAAAGAAACATTGTTAAAACATTGCCAAAAAATACTAAAAGTATATCAGTGGTCAAACCAGACCTGGAGAGACTTATCCATGCGTTTGCTCTAGTAAGATTGAGACTACTGTAACGCCTGCTCACTGGCCTTCCAAACGAAGCGTAAAAAAACAGCTGCAGTACATCCCAGAACGCCGTCTGCTCGTCCTGACTAAACCAGGAAGTAACGATCACATATCCTGTGCTCAGGTCTCTGCACTGTCTCCCTGTGCTCTATAGAATAGAACTTCAAAGCAGCTCTGCTTGTTTACAACTCTCCGATGTAGCATATGCTCGGCTCGGACGTGCAGCCAAGCACTCTGAATCTTACACCTAAGTACCTTGCATACTTGCTATCGACAATGGCCTATCTCTCCTAGCACCAAAGTACATCTCGAATGTTAGTGCATATTGAACCATCTCGGACTCTGAGACCTCAGGACCGGCCTCCTTCTGTTCCCAGAGTCAGGACTAACATGGGAATCTGCATTTTCATTTTATCAGCTAAAATCTGAACTATTCTTCCTGAGGATGTGAGACAGCTCTACTCTGGCCGAATGTTCAAAGTCTAAAAACTAAAAACTGTTTTTGTGCTAGTTGCATAGACTGACTGAATGCTTTTTCTTTGCCACTCTCTCTTTTATTCTATTTGAACTAAATTGTGAATTTCGCCATGTCTTGTATTTTAATGCAATTTTTCTCGTTGTTGAAGCACTTTGAATTGCCTTGTGTACGAATTGTGCTCTACCAATATAAACTTGCCTTCCTTGCCTTGCCTTGAAGGAACCCTGGCGTTCCCATCGAGACAATGATGTCAGTTGGCAAGTCTTCATCATGAGGTCAGGTGAATGTGCTGAACGTCGTTCAGTGTGAACTTGACGTTCAGGTGTAAGGTGACGTTCATTGTGAAGGTGACGTTCATGTGAAGGTGACGTGATCAGTGTTGAAGTACGTTCAGTGTGCAAGTGACGTTCAGGTGAAGGTGACTGCAGTGTGAACGTCCGTTCAGTGTGTGAAGTGACGTTCAGGTGTGAAGACGTCAGTGGAAGTGACGTTAGTCGTATTTGGAAGGTGACGTTCAAGTGTAAGTGACGTTCATGGGAATGACGTTCAAGTTAACGTTTGTCCTTATTATTCTTAAAAGTAGTTAAAGTGTGAACAGGAATACCTATAAACTAAGTGTGAACGTTTGTCCTGTATTATTCTTAAAAGTGAAAGTACTAAGTGTGAAACAGGGGAATTAGGCTATGAAACTACAGAGAGAGGAAAATGTGTTGGAAGAATGAACCTGCCACAAATACATCTGATTATTTTGAAATTAAAATATAATATCCACATTTGAATAATAGAAGGCCTAAAACTGATCCGCACCTCTTATTGAAACTTTTCTGACGACTACATGAGTTATATTTACAAGACGAGCTCTGCAGGTGGCGCTCTGTTGTGTCGCTTTCTTTTGGCTCAACAACGAAGCTCTCTGTGAAGGACATAAGCGGCGTGAACGGGATCACGCTGTGGCACTGCCCGCCTCCTGCTCTCGCCGCCCTCCTTCCAGCATGTTGCGTCTGAAAGCGTTTGATTCATTCATCGTTAATCTAATGAAAAACGACGACGATGGGGTTCTTACTCGGCACGGAACAACAATAAGTACCAGGACTATACGTTTGTTGGAGGAAATTGGATTCATTGGGATGATTGCGGAAATGCAGAAACAACTCAAACACACGATTACTATAAATCTAAAACGATAACTAGTGCCACTGCTCTGTCTGAAGCTTCTAATCTGAGCTTTGTTTGAACTAATTCTGAATATTTACCGTTTACTCTTACTCAGAACTACAACACGCGAGCTGATTTGTGCCTTAAACAAGTCACAAGCTGGTGTTATCCAACTCCAGTCTTTCCGTTTGACTATAGAACCATAATCTTGATCATTATCTGGACTATACAGACTCTAAAACACGTACAAAAACACCTTTTTTTCATCAGTAATACACTTTATCTGTAAGTATCGTCTATCTAGATGCCTTCAATCAGCATATATTGACCTTTATTCCATTGATATTCTATAGTACAATAAAACTATAATCTCTGACTAGTTGACTACTAAAAGAATTGTCCTTTGCATCACACTCAGTCTTTGTCATGAGCACTTTGGCAGGACAACAGGCACTCGTATGCATCACCAGCTCCAGCACAAGCTCCAGATCATCTACTGTGTTTCCAACAGTGTTAAAGCGGCTGTGCCCAGCCTGTGCCCAGCCTGTGCCCAGCCTGCCCACCTACCCTCTCCATTGTCCTCTGTAACATCTCTTTCCCCCCCTCCCCTCATTCCTTGGCCCACTGTCCTTCCCGCCCTTTCCTCAGCGCTCCATCTTCCTGATTCGCTCTCTTCAGGGTCTATTAAGTCTTTATTGATCTGTTCATTTCTGCTGATATGAATTCATAGCGGGCCAAAGTGCTGACTCGGCTGTGCTAAAGAGACCAGACTAAATGAGGTCCATAAAGCAGCGCCGCGCTCTCCATTGCTCCACAATATATCGCACTCTGCACTGTGTGGTCACTGTGTGGTCACTGCTTGTCACTTTATGTAGTGGTCACTTTGCTTGGTCACTTTGTATGTCAGTCACTTTGCGTGGTCACTTTGTATGGTCACTATGCTTGGTCACTTTGTGTGGTCACTTTGTGTGGTCACTTTACGTGGTCACTATGCTTGGTCACTTTGCGTGGTCACTTTGCGTGGTCACTTTGTGTGGTCACTTTGCTCGTCACTTTGGTCACTTTATGCACTATGTGGTCACTTTGTATTGTGTCACTATGCTCTGGTCACTTTGTGTCACTTGCGTGGCTCACTTTTGTCACATGCTTGTTTCACTTTTGTTCACTTGCTGTCACTTTGCGTGGTCAGTTTTGCGTGGTCACTTTCTGTGGTCACCTTTGCGTGGTCAGTTTGCTTGGTGGCAGTTTGCTGTGGGTCACTCTGCGTGGTCACTTTCTGTGGTCACGTTGCGTGATCACTTGGCTTGGTCACTTTGCTGGGGTCACTTCGTGCGTCAGTTTGCGTGTCAGTTTGCATGTGGTCACTTTGCGTGGTCACTTTGCGTGGTCAACTTTCTGCACTGCTGGTCACTTTGGCGTGGTCACTTGGCTTGGTCATTGGCGTGGTCAACTTGCGTGGTACTTTGCAATGGTCACTTTCTGTGGTCACTTTGCGTAGTCACTTTGCGTGGTCACTTTGTGCATACATGTATGTTTAGAAGCCGTCCGCTCTCCTACGGCTCTTTTATGACTTTTACCGTTTTAATCTTGTTCTTTTCCAGCACATTCTCCTCTTCATTTCCACCTGGTTGCTTCTGTGCATTTTTCTTCTTGCTTGTTTGTTTTTTCCCTCCCTGCGTTTTTATTTGGCCCCACGGCTGAACTCGTCGCAGCCAGAAAATACCGCCACGAGCTATAGCTAAAGAGCTTAATGCTACAGGAACACACAATCTCCTCCAGGTTTAACTTTGGAACCCGGCGGCTCAATAGGGGGAGAAAACACAGTTAAGAGCACGAGTCCTCAGATGGCTTTATGTGGTCTCCATGTGGTCCTCATGTGGCCTCTCTGTCGGCCCTCATGTGGCCCTCATGTGTGGCTTAATGTGGCCACTCATGTGGTCTTCATGTGGCCCTCATGTGGTCCATTGCCCACGTGTGTCCTCATGTGGTCCTCTGTGAGCTTCATGTGGCCCTCATGTGGCACCTCATGTGGCCTGTCCTCATGTGGTGCTTCATGTGTCCCATGTGGGGCTTCATTGTCAATGTGTCTACATGTCCTCATGTGGCTTTCATGTGGTCTCTCATGTGGTCCTCATGTGCTCTGGCTTCGTTGTTGGGGCTTCATGTGGCTTCATTGTTGGCCTTTCATGTCGTCCTCATGTTGGCTTCGTGTGGCTTCATGGCCTTCATGGCCTCTTTGGTCTTCGTGTGGCCTTCATGTCATTATTGTTTTCTCATGTGGTCTTCTGTGTCTTTATGTGGCTTCATGTGGTCCTCATGTGTCTTCGTTCTGCGTCTTCGATGGGCCTCAGTGCCTTCATGTGGTCTTCATGTGTACTCTGTGTCTCGATGTGTCCTCGTTGCCTGCATGTGCCTTCAATGCCTGGTCCTCATGTGGTCGTGTAGCCTTCGTGTCGGCTTCAATGTGGGCCTTCATGTGCCTCATTGGTCTTCATGTGGCGTCGTGTTCATGTGGCTTCATGTGGCCTTCATGGTTCGCCTTCATGTTGTCTTCATGTGGCCTTCATGTGGTCTTCATTGTGGTTCTCATGTGGTTCATGTGGTCTTAAAATGTGGTCTTCATGTGCCTTCATGTTGCTTCATTGGCCATGTGTCTTCATTTGTCTTCATTGGTCCTTCGTGTGGCCTTCATGTGGCCTTCATGTGGTCTTCAATTTGTCTTTCATTGTGTCTTCGTTTGGTCTTCGTGTGTCCTTGCATGGGCCTCCATGTGTTTCATGTGGTCTTCATGTGGTTCTTCTGTGGTCTCGTGTGGCCTTCATGTGCCTTCATGTGCGCCTTCATGTGGTCGCTCATTTGTCTTTGTGGGTCTTGGTCTCATTGGTCCTCATGTGGCTTCATGTGGGTTTCATGTGGTCTTCATGTGGCCTCATGTCGGTCTTCATGTGGCCATGTGGCTATTGGTGCTCATGAGGTCTCATGCTGGCCATTCAATGTGGCCTTCATGTGGCCATAGATTGGTCTCATTTGGTCTTCATGTGGTTCTCGTGTCGGCCTTCATGTGCTTCATGTGCATTGGTCCTTATTTGGTCTTCATGTGGTCCTCATGTGTCCTCAGTGGCCTTCGTGTGGCCTTCATGTGCCCTTCATGGGCCTTCATGTGGCCATGTAGGTCTCATTTGGTCTCATTGGTCTTCATTGGCCTTCATGTTGGCCATGTAGGCTCTTCATTTGGTCTTCAAGTGGTCTTCATGTGGTCCTCATGTGGGCTTCATGTGGTCTTCATGTGGTCTTCATGTGGTGCTTCATGTGCTGTCTTCATGTGGTCTTCATTTGGTCTTCATGTGGTCTTCATTTGGCCTTCATGTGGCCTTCATGTGGCCTTCATGTGGCCATGTGGTCTTCATTTGGTCTTCATGTGGCCTTCAGATTGTGGCCTTCATGTGGCCATGTGGTCTTCATGTGGCCTTTCATGAATTACATTTGGAAAAGTTTCATTCCACTTGGTTCAAAGTATAAAAAATGTATATATTACGCAATTATAACAGTAACTGTACAATACAATGACTTTTGCTATAGAATTAACTTATACATACAGAATACAACTATAATGACTGAATGAATCCAACGTTTTTCTTTTGATTTGTTGCCTTGGCTCTGGTCCTGAAAAAACATTGATGGCTTATTGGTCCAAGCTGCCATTGTCCTGGTTGGACCTGCACCATGATGTAATAACCCTGTTTACGGGCTAATGTAGGCCCAGTCCACTGCACTTTTATTTAAGTCTACACATCACATTTTGATCACTTTTATAATACGTTTACTTCTATATATGTTGTTTCCAGTTTCGGCACTGGAAACTGGAAACAACAGTTTTGTGTGCGTGACAAACTTCTCACAATGCCGACTACTTTTGTTGAATTCAAAGTTATTATTCAGAGGTATCATTAACCTCTGATATGGGCTTCAAGTAAAGAATGTCCGTATCAGGTCTAAAAAACGTTGGATCGATGTGCCTCCGTCTCCGTGTCTCTTCCGTGTCTCGTTCCGTGTCTCGTTCCGTGTCTCGTTCCGTGTCTCGTTCCGTGTCTCGTTCCGTGTCTCGTGTGTCACGTTAGAATTATGATCTCCCAACAGCTTAAATGGTCTACATCTTGAAGCTCAGACGGGTTTTGGGTTGTAACATCATTTGAGATGTTAATTTTCTGTGTTTTGTAGGTTCTGAGGGTCTTGGTTTCCCCCACTGTGGTGACCAGAGATTCTTCAGTCATTCATGGTCCCAGCCCGATTCTGGTGAAGAACATTCTGCCTCGTGGAGCAGCTGTCAAAGATGGCCGTCTGCAGTCTGGAGATCGCATCCTGGAGGTACAGTGGCAGTCTGTCCCAGGGCAGCTGTGGCTTCAGAAGCAGCTTAGCAACATGAGAATGGGGGAGTGAATCAAGAATGCACCAAAAGTCTAAAAACTGCTCCAGAAAAGACTTGTTAGAGGTCCGGAGGTAAAACACACAAATCCTGAGGAGGGAACGCCTGGTTTTCTGATGGAACGTTATGTCCAGTTTTCAGCACAGACATTATTTTAAGTTCCAAAACATGAGACGCCTCTTTTACCTCAAGACTTCTACCTCAGAATATGATATATATATATGTATACACATATATATCATATAATCATATATGTATATATAATATATATATATATATATATATATATATAACACACACGACATACGAATATATATATATATATATATATATATATATATATACATATACACACACACACACACACACACACACACATATCATTCAGGTTGAATATTTTGATGTCAGACAATAGTACTTGTTCTAAAATACTTTTTAGAATGGATCAATCTGCCACCCTTCATTAAAATGTACAGTCTTGTTTGAACCTCTTTTCTAAGAACACATGGGGGACCCCCTCAGAATCTCTGGGGACCCAAAATTGCGGTTTACAATGTGCAAAATGCTAAATAATGAGCTACATATGTTCATTTTCCTGATACTCCAAGAAAAGAAAAGAGCCAATACAAAGTTGAAGTTTTTATGGAATTATTACTACTTTGACAGGCAGCAGCTAACTTGTCCGTCATACTGCATTTAGTCCAAAAGAGATGTTTTATATTTAGTTAAAACCAGGCTGGAACAAATACAAATGTAGGAGTCACTCACTTGAGGCAAAGGCAAAGATTACACTCCATCTACAGCTCCAAACTGGTTCAGACAAGAAGAAACGATGTACCTGGATTGACAACAGTAAACTCTGCAATGTCTTTCAAATGTTTCCCACTAAAGAAAAGAACTTGAAACTCTGCCACCCCAAATCCGTGGACGTTGAATGCACCTGTATTGTTCGCTGGATCCGGACTCACATCTTGACAGCAGCCCCCCCCCTCTCAGTCTTCAGAGCAGTGCCTGGGAGCTGGGATCTTAAGCCCAGCAGCCTCTGGATCACTATTGTGCTGCCAACATTTGGTGCACAGTAAATGTTACTTGTCCGCGTCTTCTGCCTTGAAGAGAAAATCTGCTGGGCTTTCAAAATGGAAGAAAGATTGCTGGAATTTTACAAATGCTGTTTGTAAAATTCCACAGTTTTACACGTTATACACGTGCTCAATTGTAAAGTTGAAAAGATGGCAGATTTTGAGTATTATTATTATTATTATTATTAATAGTAGTAGTAGTTTTATTATTAGTTTTCTATTATTATTATTATTATTATTATTATTATTATTATTAGTAGTAGTAGTAGTTTTATTAGTTTTCTATTATTATTATTATTATTATTAGTAGTAGTTATTAGTTTTCTATTATTATTATTATTATTTCTTATTATTATTCGTTTAGTATTATTATTATTAATTTAGTATTATTATTATTATTATTCATTTAGTATTATTATTATTCGTTTATTATTATTATTATTAGTAGTTTTATTATTAGTTTTCTATTATTATTATTATTATTATTATTTCTTATTATTATTATTATTATTATTATTATTATTCTTTAAGTATTATTATTCTTATTCATTTAGTATTATTATTATTCATTTAGTATTATTATTATTATTAGTTTAGTATTATTATTGTTAGTTTTCGTTTATTATTATTTTTAGTTTATTATTATTCATTTAATATTATTATTGTTATTATTAGTTTTATTATTATTAATACTAATTTATTATTATTATTATTTTGTGTATTTTTCCCATTTCAAGGTGATATTTCTAGCCCAGTCTATAAATATAAATAATAATAAAAGTCGACTGCAAGCACAACTTAACCTAAGATGCCACTTCCATGTATTTGTCTGCGTTTGCTCCTGTAAATCATGGACTGCAGATCATGGAAACTTGCCTTTTAGCGATGATCTGTTTTTTTAATAACACATTTCCTCTGTGTACGTGGCACTTTTCAGGACACTCAAAAGGCACGTTTCAAAACCAAAACCAAACTGTTCCAGTGATGAAGACAATGAATCAAACAGAGCTTCAAAACAAGACTAAACTAGACAAAATGTTGGCTTTACCACTTGTGTAAAATGTTTATTGTAATTGTACATTTCAACTGTAAAATCAACATTTGATTTGAATATGTTTACCTCACATGGTTGTTTTTATAATATTTGCACCACGTTGTTTTTAAGGTATAATTATACATTCTGCTTCCACTGCTCATGTCTTATTTCTTCCATTCATACAGTTTTTAGCCTCTGTAGAGCCTCCGCAGTCAGTGTTTAAGTTGCTCTCCACTTTAGCAACAGCAATTAGCCACAATCACAATCAGAATCACTTGAATCGCCCTAACCCGAGTCACGATATCATCAAATATACAGTGTCACTATGTGTTACGGCCCAGCGCTAATGGATTATAGCTCATGGGGTCCGCGCCTCTTTTCCCCGCTGTAGGTGAACGGGGTGGACATCAGTGGAGTGGGGCAGGAGGAGCTGGTGTCCATGCTGCGCAGCACTCGCCAAGGAGAGAGCGTCAGCCTCGTGGTGCTGCGACAAGAAGACATGTTCCTGCCCAGAGAAATGGTAAGAACCGCCTCCAGATCCAGCTCTAGCGTCAATCATCTTTTACCTTGCACCGTGTGATTAATCAGGGCAATTATCCAATATAATGATCTTATATACTGTTGCCATTTTAGGTCCATTCAACAGGTTTGCTTTGGTGATGCGTGTAAGAGCTTGTGGCGCAATGAATCACATGTGACTTCTACTATTACTGCCACACTTTGCAACAGCACCATATTTCTGATATATATCACATTGTTCATTGACAATGGCAATAAATATATCCTGATTCCTGATATTTGAATTGACAATAATGGAGCCAAACTGTTGGAATGTCACCATTTCTACCCTGTTCTGCTGAGATTTCACATCTTAATAAAAACCTTTGCATTCATTTCTGTCCTTTCCTTCTTTTGCTTGAATCATTTTAAACTAAGAATTGCTTCTTGACATACTGCACATTCTCTTCTTCAGAGACCTGTTTCAAATGGTTGGCATTTTCTACACTGTTGGTTTGAACTTCCACTGCTTGTAATAAAATAACTAAATCCCTGTCCTTTCCTTCTTACCTCTAATACTTTTAACTAATCGTGGTTCAACATGGCAACAAACAGTCTCTTTATTTCTGATGAAATTCCATGGTTTTTTTAAAGAAAATAATAATGTGTGAAACAGGTACGTCATCTCGCTAAAGGTAAGTGCTAAAACGTCAGCATTTGATGTGTTATTGAGCAGCGGAAAGTGTTTTTTGCAATTTAGATAAAAGGGTCTAATCAAAGAAGTACGGTACAGGCACGACTAAGGCAATTATGGATTTCCAACTAGGCGGACCACCTGTCCCTCTTCTGGTTGTCCTGCACAGCACTTTGGGCGCTTAACCCTCATCCCACTTATTTAGAGACTGTCCCACTTAATCATTGCCTTTTGCATAGAAAACCTGATTCAAGAAATATTCCCAATCAAAAAAATGAAATAATAATCATCATTTTTCGGGATGTAAAGTGTTATGAGCTGCTGCCATTGCAGTCTCTGTGTCTGTGTTGTTATGCTCTAAAAACAGAATGATATGTTCTGTGTGTGTTATGGTTGATAAAAACAGAATGATATGTTCTGAAAAATGTTCTGTGTGTGAGGTGATAAAACAGAAATGATATGTTCTGTGTGTGTTATGGTGATAAAAACAGAATGATATGTTCTGTGTGTGTTATGGTGATAAAAAACAGAATGATATGATATCTGTGTGTGTTATGGTGAAAAAACAGAATGATATGTTCTGTGGTGAGGTGATAAAAACAGAATGATATTTCTGTGTTTTATTGGTATAAAAACAGAATTATGTTCTTGTGTGAGGGTGATAAAACAGAAGAATTTCTGTGTGTTATGGTGATAAAAACAGAATTATATGCGGGTAAGATATTATAGCATTTACGTACAAGGTATTCAAGGAAACTTGTACTAAAAGTCTACTCACTTTATATGAGCTTCAACTATTATTCTGTGTTCACTACTAATTTCATTGTGTCTCGCCTTGTCTTACATAAACTGACTCGCGCAGACGAGTTTATATTGCTGTCCATTTTAATAAAGACTACACTCAGAAATTTAAATAGAGATTTTACTGTATATGACAATCCTCTACTAGATACTACCGAGAACGCGTCACAAAAAAAAACGCACGTTCTGAATTCTCCTCCGATCTGTTTTTATTCAGCACCATCTGTGGCGTTTTCATACCGTTCGTTTGACCAAACGTTTTCTCCGTCTAGTGGCTTTTCTCTTTCTACATCTTCTGCGTCTGTGAACAGTTTTCGTTCCGTTGTGACAAACGTTTTTTCTCCAATTCGTGTGATCTGATTTTAGACTCCAAAATTCTACGTCTTCATGTGGCGTTTTCAGGGTCCAGTCTCGTACACGTTTTTTCTCCATCACTAGAGACAACACGTTTCCAATCCGTTTGTGAAACTGTTTTCCCCCATTCCTTGTCCTGTGGAGCACGTTTCATCCTTAAGTCACAGCTAACTGCTCAGACGTTCTTTTGCTCGCAAATGAGTGGACGTCTATCCTAGGTAACCTGCTCTGTGGCGATTTTTTCCATCTGTGCACGTTTTTCTCCGCCTATGACGCTTATTTCTGATCTTGTCTGGTTTCTCTCTCCATCTGTGACAGGCACGTTTTTCTCCATAAGTCTGATGAAAACATCTCACTTCCCCATCTGTGACGCTCTTTGCCCTCCGGTCTGTGGCGTTTCTCCATCTAGTTGACGTTATTCCTATTTCTTCTCTGAACTGTGACAACGTTTCTCTTTCCGTCTGTGAACACCGCTATCTTTTCTCCTATTCTGTTACACGTTTTTCCTCTTTATTTCCGTACTAGTGACACGATATTATTCACTCACATCATTTTGTGACAGTATTTTTCACTTCCGTCTGTGACCTCTTTCTCCGTCTTGACGTTCTTCTCCGCTCGTCGATCACGTTTTCTCATCATCTCGTGGACACGTTTCTCCATGTCTGTGTATCCGGCGTTTTTCTGTAGCTTTCAAGTCTGGTGGATCAAAAGTCGTTTTCATTCGCTTATCTGGTTGGAACGTTATTTCTCTTTACTCATACTGTGACCAGACCATTATTTACCGCTCTCTTCTCGTCTGTAAACCGGATACGATTAATCTTCCGGTCTTGGGTGACGGACGCGTTTTATTACACAGTCTGTTTGACATTCGTTTCTTCGTGATTCTCCCCGGCTGTACTGAATTGCAACGAGTGGTTCTCCATCCATCTGTGACAACGTTTATTCCTCCGGTCCTGCTATACACGTTATTGAGGACTCCAGTTGCTGTCGCCTGATTACGATCTTTCCGCATCCGTCTGCCTGACGTTTTCTCCATCTGTGGACACGTTTTACTCCGTCTTGTGCACGTTTCTCCGTCTTGTGACACGTTTCCTCTCTCCGCCTGTGGGTTTTCTCCGTCTGTGACACGTTTTCTCCGTCTGTGACAGACGTTTTTTTTCCGTCTGTGACACGTTTTCTTCATCCTCTACCATGGGACCCTTGGGCACATTTACACTATTTTGTCGGACTCTTTACTTCTATTACTCCCCTCCCGTCCGGCCTGTGCTGAGGTATATTGGCCATTTTAATTCCAACTTGAATTGCCCGGAAATTATATTGCTTTTCCCGTTATATGTTTCCTTTGGTTAATGTTCAGTTCAGCCATCTTCTCAATAACCGTCCCCATCAGAGCACACTCGGTCCTTACTACTCATTGTTTATCAACTTATACTGCCAAATTCATTCTCAATCTGTGAGTTTCTAACTTAACTTGTGTTCCCTTGGTTTTTGTTTTTTGGCTCTTGCCTGACCTAGTCTCAGCTCGAGCTGTCTGTGCATAATCCTCTCAGAGCAGAGCATTTTGCCTGGCCTTGGTGAGACGTTTCTCCATCGTGTGACGCAGTCTTTCTGTCGGTGCTGTGACGTCTATATCGCTTTCTTCGCACGTGTCTGGCCTATGAACAAACGTTATATAATCCATCAGTTCTCAGGACCATATGTGTTCGGCTCCTCATTGTTGATGATCAACCATTTTCTCATAACCTGATTCGGGGACTGCATGTGGAGCGTTTTTGTGGCAGCTATTTGATCATAACCATTATGAGTGTACTCCTCATGGATAAGAAAGATTTTATTCTAAGTTCGTACTGTTGAACCGATTACGGTTTTCTCCTCGGTCATGTAGACAATCGTCTTTGATCTCTTACACCTTGTTCTTCCTTGTGGACATGGCCGTTTGGTTAGTTTTCACTTGTTTTGATGCGGTTTTACGTCGCGTGATCTGTGTCGACCACGTTGGTATTCGGTGCGTCTGTCGTGTAGTGACACGCTTGTTCCCTGTTCTTGGCGCTCGATTGTCTGAGCGTATTTCTCACGGCTGAGTCCTTGTAACACGTTTTCATCTTATCAACTCTGTGTGGCGGAGTTTTCATTTTACGCATCTGGGACAGGTCTTTACGGTTCCTATCTGCTAACCATCGCTATTATCGTAAATCTCTACGATGGTGAGAACGTTTTGCATCACAATCTGACTGTTGCGGGTATTGGCTTGTCTACCCGTCCTCGCTCGCACAAAACACCGTATATATCTCTTGTCGTTTCTGGTGACGTTTTTCTCCGTCTGTGACACGTTTTTCTCCATCTGTGACACGTTTTCTCCGGCCGATTCTATATGTGTCCGTGCATTTCTAAATACTATTATCTCAAGTCGTGACTACGGCTTATCTCCCGTCTTGTGATCACTCGGCTTTTCCATCTGTTTGACACGTCACTCCACGCGACCTTTTACTCATCTTGGGTCACTATATCGGGTGCCCTATAATGTTATGCACTTTAGGCGTCTTGAATCTGTCGGAGTTCTTATACTAACGTTTTATAATCTGGTTATACTGCTCGTGACGTTTCTACTGCAGTTAGCATAGATAGCACAAAGCTGGAATAGGAACCATAAATGGATTAGAACTAGTTTTTCTCCATCTGGATGACATGTTGTTCTTTTCAAACCTCTGCAATAACGGTGGACTGCTTATAGATAACGGCAGTAATGCCCGCGTTTGCTCAGTCATGCTGGCATAGACAATGGGGCGCGCAGTTTTACGGGTTCACGGTCTTGGACGACACAGAAAAGTCTCTGATTGTCGTCAAGCTACTGTGATGGAAACGTTTTTCTCATCGATAGTGTGTATACGGAAAATTCATGCTCTGTGACGCCATTGGGACTCGCGTTATCACCTTGGCAATACCCCTCGGCCAATATGTGACAAACGTTTCTCCGCCTGTGGTCGTTTTCCGTCTGTGACACGTTTTTCCTCTGTGACTTCTCTCTGAACGTTTCTCCGTCTGTGACACGTTTCTCCGTCTGTGACACGTTTTCTCCATCTGTGCTTTCTCCGTCTGTGACACGTTTTTCTCCATTCTGTGACACATTTTTCTCCTCTGTGACGTTTTCTCAGTCGTGACACATTTTCTCATCTGTGACGTTTTCCCTACACTTGTCTGTGACCAACGGCTCATTCTTACTCTGTTCTGTGATTTGAAGTATAAACTTTACATTTACAACTACCAAATTTCTACTGCAAAAATACATGAGTTCAGATCTCTTTGCATCCACCTTCTGGACACGTTTTCTCCGTCTGTCGACGAGCGATTTGCTCTCGCCGATCTGCTGCGTTTTATCGGAGTCTGTGATCAAAACAACACGTTTGTCTCTCCACAGTCTGTGACGTTGTTTTCTGGTGTTCACATACATGCTCGTACGTGTATATTCTCTTCATTCTGTGGCTCGTTCTCTTACTGTGTCGGTGGACACGTTTTATCTTTCCAGTTTCGCTGCACTTGTTGATAATCATCTAGGTGAACTGGTTTTAGACAACAGCATCCGGGACAGTTAGTTTATCCAGATTCTTGGTGACTACGTTCTCCATCTCTACTGCGGATCGTTTAGTTGGTTATTAACATTTTCTGCCATATCTAGTGACATTCCTTATTGCAATGATGACTATGTTGTGCCTTTTTCCATCTGTGCACGTTTTCTAAACCGAGTCTGTGGACACTTTTCTCATCTGTGACGTTTCTCATCCGTTCACTGATGATCGTAAAGCGTATTTCTCACCGTTCTGTTGACTTATTGTTAAATTTTCTCACATATTGCATTTTGCAACACAGTATATTCATACAATACGTGAGATAACGATTTTCTACCAATCTGTGAGGCACAACGTTTTCTCGTCTGTGACACGTTTTCTCCGCCTGTGGCGTTTTCTCCGTCTGTGACACACGTTTTCTCCATCTGTGGCGTTTTCTCCGTCTGTGACACGTTTTCTCCACCTGTGGCGTTTTCTCCGTCTGTGACACGTTTTCTCCGTCTTTGAGACATTTTCTCCGCCTGTGGCGTTTTCTCCGTCTGTGACGTTTTTTCCGTCAGTGACACGTTTTCTCCGTCTGTGACACATTTTCTCCGCCTGTGGCGTTTTCTCCGCCTGCGGCGTTTTCTCCGTCTGTGGCGTTTTCTCCGTCTGTGGCGTTTGGCGTTTTCTCCGTCTGCGTCCGCGTGTTTTTGTCACATTGACTTTATTCTGTTTTTCAGAAAGTTTCCTAAAGCACACAAACCTAAGGAATTGTAAAGTGTTAAACAACGAGAATGAAAGAAAGCAGATTTCCCTGTTATTGGTCTCAATGATGGTGAAAAATGGCTGAATTGTGTTCTGATGTTCTCCCGAGAGCGGAGCAGTTCTCTGACTTGTGCTTACTAAGTTCTATACGTGTCAAAAGCTTTATGTTCTCCTTCACCACATCCTGACTTTCCACTTGACTCCAGTCCCACTACTTTGCATTCTTGTCCTTTTCCACGTCCTACAGTGTTTTACGTCTCTTCCCTGAGGGTCCTCGTGCGTCTGACCACTGATGTTTCCTCTCCGGTCATCAGGACGTGGAGGAACGCACACCACCACAGCCCCCATAGGAAATTATGTTTATTGAGCGCGGAAAGCCAGCGATGCGCTCGTGTTTGCGCAGCGCGATCTCAAGTCGACTGTGACTGATAAAACCATCTGAATGTTTACCGAGTGCTGAGTTCTGACTTCAGACTCTGTAATCTGCAGTATCCGTCCTCTGGCACATTCCCCTTGCGGACCCCTTTACCTGACCACGTGTTCTAAAAGTGCACATTCACTTTTCTGCAGCCGTCATTCAGACTGGGATTATGCATTAAGCTGCATGTGCAGTCGTTGGAGGTTTAATGATAAAGACAGAATACAAATACTGTGGAGTGGGGAAAGGCAAAAATACCATTCATCTGTAATTATTTGAATATAAACTAATTATATATTTAGATTGTTTACCAATTGTACCAGCAAAAATGTGATTGGAGACATCTTTAGGTTTCGGTTAAGGTTTGGCAAGTTGTAACTGCGATCAGGGTTTGGCTCAGTCTCCAGGAAATGAATGTACGTCAGTGGAATGTCTCCAAACGCCGTGGCAACCCAACATGCGTGTTTCCATGTACGTGTGTTTGTGAAAGTGAGAATGTGCGTGTCCCAAACGGGAAGTATACAATGCGCCTCACAAATGTCATGGTCTCTCTCCTCGTCTCTCTCCTCGTCTCTCTCTCTCCTCTCTCTCCTCGTCTCTCCCCTCGTCTCTCCCCTCGTCTCTCCCCCGTCTCTCCCCCCGTCTCTCTCCTCGTCTCTCTCCTCGTCTCTCTCTCGTCTCTCTCCTCGTCTCTCTCCTCGTCTCTCTCCTCGTCTCTCTCCTCGTCTCTCTCCTCGTCTCCTCCTCGTCTCTCTCCTCGTCTCTCCTCGTCTCTCTCCTCGTCTCTCTCCTCGTCTCTCTCCTCGTCTCTCTCTCTCGTCTCTCCTCCTCGTCTCTCCCCCCGTCTCTCTCCTCGTCTCTCTCCTCGTCTCTCTCCTCGTCTCTCCTCGTCTCTCTCTCTCTCGTCTCTCTCCTCGTCTCTCTCCTCGTCTCTCTCCTCGTCTCTCCTCGTCTCTCTCTCTCTCTCTCTCTCTCTCTCTCTCGTCTCTCTCTCCCGTCTCTCTCCTCGTCTCTCTCCTCGTCTCTCTCCTCGTCTCTCTCCTCGTCTCTCTCTCCCCCGTCTCTCTCCCCGTCTCTCTCCCCGTCTCTCTCCCCGTCTCTCTCCCCGTCTCTCTCCCCGTCTCTCTCTCCTCGTCTCTCTCCTCGTCTCTCTCCTCGTCTCTCTCCTCGTCTCTCTCCTCGTCTCTCTCCTCGTCTCTCTCCTCGTCTCTCCTCGTCTCTCTCTCCTCGTCTCTCTCCTCGTCTCTCTCTCTCGTCTCTCTCCTCGTCTCTCTCCTCGTCTCTCTCCCGTCTCTCTCCTCGTTTCTCTCTCCGTCTCTCTCCTCGTCTCTCTCCTGTCTCTCTCCTTGTCTCTCTCTCCGTCTCTCTCTCCTCGTCTCTCCTCGTCTCTCTCCTCGTCTCTCTCCTCGTCTCTCTCCTCGTCTCTCTCTCTCGTTTCTCTCTCCTCGTATCTCTCCTCGTCTCTCTCCTCGTCTCTCTCCTCGTCTCTCTCTCCTCGTCTCTCTCTCTCGTCTCTCTCTCGTCTCTCTCCTGTCTCTCTCCTGTCTCTCTCCCTGTCTCTCTCCTTGTCTCTCTCCTCGTCTCTCTCCTGTCTCTCTCCTCGGCTCTGACGCTGCACCCTGGAGTTCACCTCTGTCTAATTAACAGCTCAGTGTTTATATCACTGTCACAACACTTTAAAGTTAACTCGCTGCAACTGTGAACACACTCTTTGAATTAGGCTTTCACACATATCGCTGTCAGTCTATTGTACCGCCAGTGCCGCCTGAGAAATGCAGGCAGCGCCATTTCCCTTTATTGCCTCAAGCTGTTTCTGTGATCAGAAATAGATTCTTAAGTCTATGTAACAGCAACGTATTAGAAAAACATGGATATTATGCTCTTCTTTTGTGTAGGTGTTGTAAAAATGTTCAGTACAATCGTGCTTGAGAACAAAAGAGACTCTAAGGCTGCAACCATTAATCCACTTATTGTTATTGGCTGACTATATATAGTATATAGCATACATATATCTAGTATATCTTAGTTGTATTGTGATCATTGTTACACTTATTTGGACTATACAGACTCTAAAACACATACAAAAATACCTTTTTATAACAAAGATGGCATTATGAAATCTCAACATCAAAAAGGAATAAACCGTTTCTGATTTTTATCAATAATTTCACATATTCTAAAAATATTCTTACTATAGAAGCCGTCATTTACTATTTGTCAACTTTTATTTTGTTTTTGACTCCTACTAAAATAAGCCTTAGTTTCAGCCCTAACAACAGTGCGTTAGAATAATAGTGTTTTGACTCCTAAAATAAGCCTTAGTTTCAGCCCTAACACAGTGCATTAGAATAATACAGTGTTTTGACTCCTAAAATAAGCCTTAGTTTCAGCCCTAACAGTGCATTAGAATAATACAGTGTTTTGACTCCTAAAAATAAGCCTTAGTTTCAGCCCTAACACAGTGCATTAGAATAATAGTGTTTTGACTCCTAAAATAAGCCTTAGTTTCAGCCCTAACAACAGTGCATTAGAATAACAGTGTTTTGACTCCTAAAATAAGCCTTAGTTTCAGCCCTAACAACAGTGCATTAGAATAATACAGTGTTTGACTCCTAAAATAAGCCTTAGTTTCAGCCCTAAGAACAGTGCATTAGAATAATACAGTGTTTGACTCCTAAAATAAGCCTTAGTTTCAGCCCTAACAACAGTGCATTAGAATAACAGTGTTTTGACTCCTAAAATAAGCCTTAGTTTCAGCCCTAACAACAGTGCATTAGAATAATAGTGTTTTGACTCCTAAAATAAGACTTAGTTTTCAGCCCCTAACAACAGTGCATTAGAATAACAGTGTTTTGACTCCTAAAATAAGCCTTAGTTTCAGCCCTAACAACAGCAGTGCATTAGAATAACAGTGTTTTGACTCCTAAAATAAGCCTTAGTTTCAGCCCTAACAACAGTGCATTAGAATAATACAGTGTTTGACTCCTAAAATAAGCCTTAGTTTCAGCCCTAACAACAGTGCATTAGAATAATACAGTGTTTGACTCCTAAAATAAGCCTTAGTTTCAGCCCTAACAACAGTGCATTAGAATAACAGTGTTTTGACTCCTAAAATAAGCCTTAGTTTCAGCCCTAACAACAGTGCATTAGAATAATACAGTGTTTGACTCCTAAAATAAGCCTTAGTTTCAGCCCTAACAACAGTGCATTAGAATAATACAGTGTTTGACTCCTAAAATAAGCCTTAGTTTCAGCCCTAACAGCAGTGCATTAGAATAATACAGTGTTTTGACTCCTAAAATAAGCCTTAGTTTCAGCCCTAACAACAGTGCATTAGAATAATAGTGTTTTGACTCCTAAAATAAGCCTTAGTTTCAGCCCTAACAACAGTGCATTAGAATAACAGTGTTTTGACTCCTAAAATAAGCCTTAGTTTCAGCCCTAACAACAGTGCATTAGAATAACAGTGTTTTGACTCCTAAAATAAGCCTTAGTTTCAGCCCTAACAACAGTGCATTAGAATAATACAGTGTTTGACTCCTAAAATAAGCCTTAGTTTCAGCCCTAACAACAGTGCATTAGAATAACAGTGTTTGACTCCTAAAATAAGCCTTAGTTTCAGCCCTAACAACAGTGCATTAGAATAACAGTGTTTGACTCCTAAAATAAGCCTTAGTTTCAGCCCCTAACAACAGTGCTTAGAATAATACAGTGTTTGACTCCTAAAATAAGCCTTAGTTTCAGCCCTAACAACAGTGCATTAGAATAACAGTGTTTTGACTCCTAAAAATAAGCCTTAGTTTCAGCCCTAACACAGTGCATTAGAATAATACAGTGTTTTGACTCCTAAATAAGCCTTAGTTTCAGCCCTAACACAGTGCATTAGAATAATACAGTGTTTGACTCCTAAAATAAGCCTTAGTTTCAGCCCTAACAGTGCATTAGAATAATACAGTGTTTGACTCCTAAAATAAGCCTTAGTTTCAGCCCTAACAACAGTGCGTTAGAATAATACATGTTTAGTGTCTTTGCATCAGAGCTGTACGTTCCACACTCTCACACAACCGTTCGCCTGTCGTTGTAATCTCACACCGAAACGTTCAGCTCTATAGATTCTCTCGTTTCACACCAAAATGTATCGTGAACAAGAGTATTTTAGGTTTTAATGGACGTGATTTGGAGGTTGAAAGTCTTACACATGTCCTTTCTTGCTGCATCTCTCCTCAGAACATATTCATTTTCACGAACTCAGTGATTCTTGTGATTGTCGTGAGCTCTATAGCAACCTGTTTGTGTTTACGGAGACGAAACTCCAGAATGATGACATTACATCTTGTCTTTACTTCCTCCTCTCTCTCTCGCTCACACTTTTCTCTTTTCCCCTCTCTCTTTCGCTCTCTCATTTGAGCCCACCATCTGCTGCTGTCTGCCAATGCCTCTTTACTCACTGTCGAAACAAAGGCATTAAACTACAACTACACACAAACAAATCTACTCCAGCCATTACTTTGTGACAACTATACACACAACTATCAGAATACACTCGCTTGGGCCCATTATCCTGAGTAAACAACACTGTCTCGTTAGTGCCTCCACACACATATGAATATAATGTTAGAGCCGTTTAGAGCACATTTCACAGAAGAAGGGAAATCGGAACAACGGCACCGCTCTTTGACACGGCCGTGCGACAGTGAATTCACTTTTGGTTATTTGTTCCAACAAAGAGAACGCTGAACGATATATGTATTTGTTTAAAAGTGAATTATGTTTATTTGAGTTTCGCTGCACAGGGGTTCGAGTGCGCTAGACTCAGAGACAGTTTCCAATAAATTAATACAAAAAAAAGGACATTTTGGAGAATTATGGACATCAATATCATTAAAAAAATAACGTTATAGTAGTGATAATTGACAATGATTCACTGTTTTACATTTTCTCTTGTACTCAGAGCGAGACAACACTCAAAGACAACACCAAAAGTTGAGAACCACAAAAAAAACACACAAAAAAACACAACAACTTTCAACATGGAAAATATCATGGAGTATGATTAGTATTTAGTCGTCCTATTTTTTATTATAAATGAAATACTGTCCGTCCATGACATTGACAGCATGTAAATGTATTTATATAACATAGATATATTATATTTACAGTACACATACAGCCTTATCAGTTTCACGTCGGCCGTACTTGTGATTCATTCATGTTTTCCTTCACACCTTGAGCCCTTTCCCCATTTCCTTGTCTTGATGTCGTTGACAGACAACATCCTGCTTCGTGCCATATGCTGCTCACTGGCACGCTGGCACGCTAAATCAAATAAAGCTGCTGACACGTTCCAAACAAAACAACTTTATTGAACACTTATTTCACCACGACGCCCCCCCCTCCCCCATCCGTCACCGCTGCCCCGTACAACGCAGTCTGCCAGAGCCCGTGTGCAAAAGCATGTTACATTTGCCTCCATGTTGTCAACGGTGTGACCTCACAGTGGCTCCACAGAGGGTCCCATCTGTTCTCCCCTCAGAGACGAGAGGATGAGCGCGCGCACACATGCACACAGACACACACACAGACACACACGCACGCACGCACGCACACACACACACACACGCACGCACACGCACATGTAACTGAGTTGTACACCTTACTTACGACTCTGTAATTAGCCTTTGAAAGTCATGAAATCGTTTATTAAGACTGATTCAGAGTGTTAAGTTTGACTTGATTCATTCTGTAAAAAAATATTTGTTCAATACGAATTCAGTTTTATTTCAAGCTTTATAAGATGAATTAAGGTGACGTTTGTATTAAGTGATACCAAAAATGCAATTAAAATGTAATGAAGTCACAAATGAGCTCAGTGTCAGTGGGATGGGCTCCAGGCACCCGCGACCCCAAACAGGAACAAGCAGTAGAAGATGAATGAATGAATGATTGATTGAGTAAAATTGGTACAACTGCAATGTGTACATTCCATGGTGCCACCTGGTTGTCTCCATGGAGATGTTTTTTCAATTAGATGTTTGTTGAATGCTAAAAATACCTCGAAAAGCACGATTCTTACCGTGAACTGACTCGCCTCTCCACAGATCTGGCCTGCAATTGGACCTGTTGGCGACACCTGCTTGTCTCCATGGTGATAGGTGTGGTTAATGGAATACTATGGCTCATTCTCAGGCAAATAAAACCCAAGGCGATGGTTCAAAGTCACATAGAGCAGCGATAACTGTGAGTTACGCGTCTGTTCTGCCAATCACAGGTTTATCTTTGGCTGTAGTTTACATTTCGACCAAAGAACCATCGATCACATTTTCAGGTTCTAATCAATAGGTCCAGTCTAATCAATAGGTCCAGTTTGAGGGTTTTGGATGGCAGCTTGACGGGGCTCACGGCGGCTCAGAAGGTGTCGCGTCTCTCTCACTTCTGTATCTGGTGTTTATTGAAGCTTTATCGGCCTCTTCATCTTATCTCCGCTCAGCCACTGCACTGGTTTAAAGCGCTCAGAGGGTCACACTTGTCAGATTTAAGGGTCCGGCGTCTGGGGACAAGCGCAGGTGTCGTCAAAGCAAGATGTGACTTTTACTGCCTTTTCTTTGTCAATTACTCAGTTACATTGATTGTATATGATCCTAGTCTAATGAGGTTCGCTTGTTTTGTGAAGAAAATACTACTACTACTTCTACTTCTACTGCTTCTACTACTACTTCTACTACTACTACTACTACTGCTACTGCTTCTACTACTACTGCTTCTACTACTACTTCTACTACTACTACTGCTTCTACTACTACTGCTTCTACTACTTCTACTACTACTACTACTACTGCTTCTACTACTACTGCTCTACTACTGCTACTACTACTACTACTACTACTTCTACTACTGCTTCTACTACTACTACTTCTACTACTCTACTACTGCTTCTACTACTACTGCTTCTACTACTACTACTACTACTTCTACTTCTACTACTACTACTGCTTCTACTACTACTCTTCTACTACTTCTACTACTGCTTCTACTACTTCTACTACTCCTACTACTACTACTACTACTACTGCTTCTACTACTACTGCTTCTACTACTACTACTACTCTACTACTGCTTCTACTACTACTACTTCTACTACTGCTTCTACTACTACTGCTTCTACTACTTCTACTACTTCTACTACTACTACTTCTACTACTTCTACTACTGCTACTTCTACTGCTCCTACTACTACTACTGCTTCTACTACTACTGCTTCTACTACTTCTTCTACTGCTACTGCTTCTACTTCTACTACTTCTACTACTTCTACTGCTACTACTACTACTTCTACTACTGCTTCTACTACTTCTACTACTTCTACTGCTGCTACTACTACTACTACTACTACTACTTCTACTACTGCTTCTACTACTACTACTACTACTTCTACTGCTTCTACTACTTCTACTACTACTTCAACAGCTTCTACTACTACTACTACTTCTACTACTACTTCTACTACTACTCTACAGCTTCTTCTTCTGCACAAATGTCTTGGGGTCGACTCCCAGGCAGTGTGGGGCCTTTCTGTTCCCGTTTCCGCTGCCTCTAAAAACATGTACAATAGACTCTACCACTACTACTTCTACTACTACTACTACTACTACTACTACTACTACTCTACTACTACTACTTTTAATATACTACGAGTCATTCTTGAGCCATCCCATAATAAAACTAATCAAACAGAATAATATATTGGTGTAACAAATGTGGCTCCTTGACAACGGTGCAAAGTAAAAGTACTTGGCCTTTCCTATCTGTACTTCACAGTGAATACTTCACTACATCTGAGAGCAGGTATCTGTACTTTGAACTCCAGTGCATTTGACCTGGACTGAAAAGGTCAGGTTTTGGCCCTCTGTGGTGTCTCTTCTTGATGCTTTTGGCGTGCTTGTGACGTCATACCCACAGTTTTCCCTCGGATGAACCTAAAATGTGCAGAAAATGACTCCTGCTTTAACAGTTTGCAAAATGTGTCTGAATTACTTTTACTCTAAGAAGACTTTTTAAGTAAACGTTTACTGAAGAAGGTTTTTGAATGTACTTTTACTTGAGTGTTGTTCTTGTAACTATAGTTTCACACAACAGTTCAGGGTGGGCTCAATCATGATTTAGCATGATCCTGATACAAATGTTCTCCATGTGTTAAGAATGTGCTAAAATGTGGTTGTATCAAGTGCAGGATCATACACAACAGAATGGCCCCGAACATGAGCAGAAATAGACTTTTCCGTAGCTTTTTGGTCATTTTTAATAGTTTGAATTATGGACGTACTTTGCATATCTCCAAAACAGCAATTGTGACATTATGCATTTTCTCGATGTCTCACACTTCTGTTTACAATCCGCCTGTATTTTACAAGCTGCTTTGCTCATTTTTGACGTTTTCCCTGCTTTAACCACGGACCGAAACACGATTGTTGGTTTTGACTCTATTATTTCCACATAGGCTGGACATCTCAGACATGACGGCCGTGTTCCACAGTGACAGTTTCTGACTCCTTTGGCCTCTTCACATCAACCCTCAGCAACAACATCTGCTGCTAGTTTCCTGTTCTCGACATTTTCATTTTTTTCCCTCTCAAATCTCAAAATGAGCTCTTAAATCTTTATCACAACGGTGGGATTTGACGCTTTTTCAATACATCAGTTTCTCTAAACCTTAACTCTTGCATTGCATTTCTGATCTTACTGCTGCCCCGTCTCATAACAAACTATCATATCTTTTGCATACTTTGCTAATGCTCTTGACCAAGAAGAATATATATATATATATATATATATATATATATATATATATATATATATATAACCATATTTTATTCTTTTTACCTCGTATGACCCCTTGGGCTTTTGCATGATGACTCATAAATGTAACCACAATTTACTGAGATGGTTCTTTTAGTATTGTAATGACATCTCAATCAAGTCAAATCAAGAGGATGTTTTTACACTTTTATCAGAACTTAAAATGTCCCAAACAAATGACATCTCAAGTATAAGAGGATTTTTTACACTTTTATCAGTAAAATGCCCCAAACCTTATATTGTATTTCTGTGTTAAACATTTTACAGACAGAATTATGATATGCCCTTTCTCAAAATAAAGTATCTATACTTTGCATACTTTTCTGATTCTCTTGAATAATGAGAATATAGATATATAACATAGAATAACATTTTTGACTTTTGTCTTTTACTTTGGTAACTCGTAAATATCTACATCATTTTAGTGTTTTAATGTTCATGTTTTCCTTATTTCAGCTAAGCGTTTTCCTCTTAATGATGATTCGTTTATGGGTCTCCTTGGAAACCTCTGAACGATCGTTAGTGTTGAGGTATGTGCACAGAAGACTGTAGTTTTCTGCAGAAATGGGTCATTGAGTAGGTCCAGTCATTGTTTTGTGAATGTCCCTGAGAGAACTCCTCATTTGTTTCATCGTTACACCTCTCATTTGGTTGTTTGGCAAATGGATCCTTGGACATTCATCTCCACAGCACGAGGCTCAGACGTACTTAGAGACCTGCAGGTTCTCAGCGTGGTTTGACTGAGGGGCATTTGGAAATGTCCCTCATTAAAAGATCATTGTGGTCCAAACAGGTGTTCCTTTACTTCACTGTTCTCAGAGATTAGGCAGTTTTTAAGTCTCTTCTTGTTTCAAGGTTCCATAATATTATGTGTTAAAACCATGGGTATCCCTTAAAACCAATGGGTATCCCTAAAACCATGGGTTATCCCCTAAAACCATGGATATCCCTTAAAACCATGGGTTGTCCCTTAAAACCATGGGTGTCCCCTAAAACCATGGGTATCCCTTAAACCATGGATATCCCTTAAAACCATGGGTGTCCCTTAAAACCATGGGTGTCCCCTAAAACCATGGTATCCCTTAAAACCATGGATATCCCTTAAAAACCATGGGTGTCCCTTAAAACCATGGGTGTCCCTAAAACATGGGTATCCCTTAAAACCATGTGGATATCCTTAAAACCATGGGTGTCCCTTAAAACCATGGGTGTCCCCTAAAACCATGGGTGTCCCCTAAAACCATGGGTATCCCTTAAAACCATGGATATCCCTTAAAACCATGGGTGTCCCTTAAAACCATGGGTGTCCCCTAAAACCATGGGTATCACTTAAAACCATGGATATCCCTTAAAACCATGGGTTTCCCTTAAAACCATGGGTGTCCCTTAAAACCATGGGTATCCCTTAAAACCATGGGTATCCCTTAAAACCATGGTATCCCTTAAAACCATGGGTATCCCTTAAAACCATGGATATCCCTTAAACCATGGGTGTCCCTTAAAACCATGGGTGTCCCTAAACCAGGTATCCTTAAAACCATGATATCCCTTAAAACCATGGTGTCCCTTTACAAAACCATGGGTGTCCCTAAAACCATGGGTATCCCTTAAAACCATGGATATCCCTTAAAACCATGGGTGTCCCTTAAAATGGGTGTCCATGGGTGTCCCTTAAAAACCATGGGTATCCCTTAAAACCATGGATATCCCTTAAAACCATGGGTGTCCCTTAAAACCATGGGTCCCCAAAAACCATGGGTATCCTTAAAACCATGGATATCCCTTAAAACCATGGGTGTCCCTTAAAACCATGGGTGTCCCTTAAAACCATGGGTATCCCTTAAAACCATGGGTATCCCTTAAAACCATGGGTATCCCTTAAAACCATGAGTGTCCCTTAAAACCATGGGTGTCCCCTAAAACCATGGGTATCCCTTAAAACCATGGGTATCCCTTTAAGTAGAAAAACAAAACACATTCTATTTTCATGTTCACACTGTCCTCAATAGTCAGAATAGCAGAATACGACTGTCCTTGAATGCAGCAGTCTGTAGGTTCAGAAGTGTAGAACTCGGCACTTCTCAATGACTTTGGCTCGTTAAAAAGTAACTCGATACACGTGTTGCCAAGGAGTCCGTCACCACAGATCACGATGTCGATATATTGAGCACAGTTGAGCAACACATAAAACACAAATCCATACATTTGTTATTAAGAAAAAAAAAGCATGACATGGTTGAAATGCAAAAATGATAAAAACGTGTTGTTATGCTAACGATACAAAGAAATACTGTCACTAAATAGATTTGCTTGACATTGTACATTTAGCTCCACCAGCAAGAGCAGAAATAATGTTTTTGTTCTTTTATTTAGTCTTTTATTCTGAGCTTTGAAAGGAAAAAGAAGAAGCAGAAATGAAACGCATTGGATTGCAATGTAAAAGCAATTACAGTCATAATTGTACCTGCAAAAAGATGCATTTAAAAGCTACCACAAGGGGTCAACGCATTTCAAGCTGGAAAACCAGTGATTACCGCTTTTGAAATTAAAAACGGGGAGATTTTGGAGACGCCGCTCCTCTGCAAAAACCCAATACAGTCCGAGTTGGAGTAATTATACGGCGAGAGTAGCTTGCGGTTCTCTGTTGCTGTTTTTGAAGTCGTTCTGAAGGTCATGGATTCTCCTATCAGGTGTGGACAGTCTGCGTGCGGCGGCGGTGAAATACAGTTTTGTGCCGAGTAAAGGAGTTTGTGTTGGATTAGCTTCTGTTAAACCTACAATCCCCGCAGACAAACAGCGTCTAAACCACACTCTGCTGCTGACCTGCCGAGACTGCTACGCACAAAACACACACAAAACTATCTATACACAAGTACACACAAGTACACACAAGGGGAGACGGGAAGAGATTACGATGTCCGAGCGTAGACTGGCATGGCATGGGAGAAAGATTGCTTTATCATGGTTTAATTTCGATGCACTACCTGAGAAGGCAGTTTTATTAGTTTGAAGTAGAATAAAAGTAATAGTAGATGGAATAGTACTGTTTTCACTGGGATGAGTTTCTCTGGTATTGTTACTTTTTTGCTAAAATTGCAGTGCAGACAAACGACCTTGCTTTGGGAGCAGATTCTGAGGCAAAACGCTCACAAACTCAAACACGGCACTGGAAAGGCCGGCTCCAGGTCCAGAATGGATTAGACAATCTAGTGACCTCTAAAACAGAGTCCCGATGACGACAACCGAATCTTTTTCTACAATGACCTTATACTGCTTTGTGAAATATTGTCATCATTAGCATCCCACTTTAAAACTATATATCTGGGACGCAAAACTCCTGCAATGGACACAATAGGAAATGGAGTGTACTTTTAGCTGCAGGGAGAAAAGCTTTCTCAAAGAAACGGACGTCATGGGATCAAACAAGATCTGAGCTCATATGAATGAATGATTATTAAATGAGAAAAGAAATAACCAGTTCATTTGAGAATGGGTCATTGGTGTAATTGTGGCAAACCCTTTTCTGTTTAGCTCCACTTTTGTTTGTTCTATTTTATTAAATAAGTAAATAAATAAACACAACTTTATCAGTATTGCCTTCTTTAGATCAGTTTCTGTGATCAGTTACTATTATTATTTCTGACCAGTTACTATTATTTAAAAATTGTAACACTAAAATGTTATTGACAGTATCAAAGTATTGCCAATTTATATACAATTTATATATACATATAAAGCTCATCAAATTTACCAGAGTCTACTATCGTACCCCATCTTTAAAGGACTTGACTTTGAGCTTTCAATAATGTTCAATTCAGTTTGTCCACAGACAGAAAACTACAAATGAGGAGCATCCAGGTCTTCAGGCCAGGGTCGTGAGCTGGGGCGGGGCATCACCAGAACATCAGCACCAGCATCTGGAACAGTAGCACTCCCCAGATGGACCAAGAGCATGTTTAAAGGGCAATAGCAACACAAATAATGCATAATATTTACCCTTTAAACAATATTTCACTTTTTTATTTACCACAATCTATTGTACAGGCTCTCCGGGTGGGTGGGTGGTCCTCCTGCCAAGTGGAGGAGTTCAAGTATCTCGGGGTCTTGTTCAAGTATCTCGGGGTCTTGTTCAAGTATCTCGGGGTCTTGTTCACGCGTGAGGGAAGGATGGAGCGTGAGATTGACAGTTGCAGCGTCTGCAGTGATGCGGTCGCTGCATCGGACTGTTGTGGTGAAGAAGGAGCTGAGTCCAAAGACAAAGCTCTTGATTTACCGCTCAATCTACGTTCCTCCAGTTTTAAATGTATAAGAAGAACACAAAAAAAAGATAAGGTACAACAAAAAATAAATGACCAGAGAAATAAGAAATTAATAAAGAAATAAAGCAATATCAACCAAACATTCAAAAACAAAAAGGCGTACTCAAATGAAAATAATGGTCCCGACCAGTCCAAAGTCCTTCCCTGATCATTGGCGTTGTTTGTCAACCATTTTTTTTTTTGTGTTGGTCTTTTTTCCAAAGGTATCCATTCACTGTGTCCAGGGCAGGAGTTTTGAGGCCCAAATACATAGTTCTAAAGTTCTGAACTGCGGTGCATTGTGAACCTCAGTCCAATACTTCTGAACAACAGGACAGTCCCAGAACACGTCATAGCAGTTTACCTCCTGCTGCCACAGTTTCTCCAACAGTTGCATTTCCTTGTGAATAATATGCACTTTGACATGGGGTTATAAACGGGACCTAATTCCCTGCCCTGGGACGTACACACACGCTTCCACTCTTCCTCCGTCAAAACAAGATTGCCTTCTCTTTCCCATTTTCAAAAATGTATGTAGTAGTAGTAGTAGTGGAAGTGGTAGTGGTAGTGGTAGTAGCGGTAGCAGCGGTAGCAGCAGCGGTGGTAGTAGCAGCAGCGGTGGTAGTAGCAGCGGTGGTAGTAGTAGCAGCAGCAGTAGTAGTAGCAGCAGTAGTAGTAGCAGCAGTAGTAGTAGCAGTAGTAGTAGCAGTAGCAGTAGTAGTAGTAGTAGCAGCAGTAGTAGTAGCAGCAGTAGTAGCAGCAGTAGCAGTAGTAGTAGTGGTGGTGGTGGTAGTAGTAGTAGTTGCAGCAGGAGCAGTAGTAGTAGTAGCAGTGGTGGTGGTGGTGGTGGTAGTAGTAGTAGTAGTAGTAGTAGTAGTAGTTGCAGCAGGAGCAGTAGTAGTAGTAGCAGTGGTGGTGGTGGTGGTGGTGGTGGTAGTAGTAGTAGTAGTAGTTGCAGCAGGAGCAGTAGTAGTAGTAGTCCAGAGTAGCGACGCATTGATATTCTTGCAGCACTATCGTAAAGACTATTTCTGCTCAAGCAACATTGCATTCTTACTTAGATTTTTGTGATCCATATAAGACTCCGGCTTTAATAAAAATCCATACAACGCACTCACATTTCTTGCTGCCATGTTGTTGTGTTTTTGTGTACCTTTTCTCACCGACCTCACAGACTTTTCCTCGCCGTTGCGTTTGAGTAGACGACGCCGTACTTCTATGATAGTACTCCCTTCTACATAGTCTCTTTGTTTGCTCCGCTCCATACCTCCTGCTACTACTGTCCCTCTCTTCAATTACCTTGTGGAAATGTGCAGGTCATTTCATTGATATTGCTGAACTGAAAGAAGGGAGGAAAAAAGGATTGCGAGAATAAAAGCATCGGGTCCAAATGGCGTTCTTTTTTCTTTTTTTGTTTGTGGAAAATAGACCGCAGCTGCCATTTTTCGCCGAGAAATGTAGTTTGAGAAATGTTCCTTCTGATGGTTTGACTCAAATGGAAAAGCTTTTAGTCGGAGCTTTTGGAGTCTGACCCGTTTCCTTACTCTTGGTTCAACTCGGTTCATTTCGATTCATCTCGTTCACACCTTAAACCTTTGTAGAGCTGAAAGATTAAACCAGTAAATCTGAATAAATTAGGATTGAAGAACAAAGCCAAACTACTAATCCACTGTTGATAAGAATCAGAATCAGAAAGAGTTTATTGCCATTGTCAATGAACAAAATTCACAAACATAGGAACTTGTCTCGGCCTTAAGGTGCAACATAAAACACTGAGCAATAATAAAACAACATACGTATATTCAATCAAAAGGTCATGCATTAAGAGACAATTTTAAATTACTGTTGTATGAAATAAAAATAGGCATTACTAATAAAAACAGGCATTACTTGCACTATACTTGCCCTACTTTATTACTGGTTGTGATATTAAAGCTGCACTATGTAACTTTTCCGCTGAATGATGATGTTATTGCCTCTGCCCGGCATGTTCTACAGCGCGGCATTAAACTGAACTATCTTTTATTTATTCAGTTACAATTCAACCAGTTCAAAAAAAATGCCTTGAAAAAACACACCTTCTGACAGTGAGCGGGGCTACCACTCCACAAGACCTGACCTGTAACCTGGCCTGCTTGTCTCCACGGAGATAGATGAGAGCAACAACATCTGCATGGAGGAAAGCGGGCGCCAAAACCTTTTTTTAGAAAAGTTATGTGCAGAATAAGACGTGCTGATGCCACAATATATTACACAAATAAATGATGATACTTAAAGCAGAATAATCCAGGGTAAATGCTTTGCAAAACATACAATCTCATTCAAACATGTGCTTCAACAAATACACTTCAGAATGAAACACTTGAATAGTAAATGAGTGTCTGTAACAATAGTAAAGTGTCTTTAAATGAGTGTCTTTAAGTAAATGATGTCTTTAACAATAGTAAAGAGTGTCTTTAACAATCGTAATAGTGTCTTTAACAGTGAAATGGTGTCTTTAAGGATCGTAAATGAGTGTCTTTAACAGTAGTAAATGAGTGTCTTTAACAATAGTAAATTAGTGTCTTTAACAATCGTAAATGAGTGTCTTTAAGGATCGTAAATGAGTGTCTTTAACAGTATTAAATGAGTTCTTTAACAATAGTAAATGAGTGTCTTTAACAATCGTAAATGAGTGTCTTTAACAGTAGTAAATGAGTGTCTTTAACAATCGTAAATGAGTGTCTTTAACAGTAGTAAATGAGTCTTTTAACAATAGTAAATTATAATGTGTCTTTAACAAACGTAAATGAGTGTCTGTTAAGGATCGTAAATGAGTGTCTTTAACAGTATTAAATGAGTGTCTTTAACAATAGTAAATGAGTGTCTTTAACAATAGTAAATGAGTGTCTTTAAACAATCGTAAATGAGTGTCTTTAACAGTAGTAAATGAGTGTCTTTAACAATCGTAAATGAGTGTCTTTAACAGTAGTAAATGAGTGTCTTTAACAGCAGTAATATGAGGCTTAAAATCGTAAAATGAGTGTCTTAACAATAGTAAATGAGTGTCTTTAACAATAGTAAATGAGTGTCTTTAACAATACGTAAATGTAGGTCTTTAAACAGTAGTAATGAGTGTCTTTAACAATCGTTAAATGCGAGTGTCTTAACAATAAATGAGTGTCTTTAACAATAGTAAATGAGTGTCTTTAACAATCGTAAATGAGTGTCTTTAACAGTAGTAAATGAGTGTCTTTAACAGCAGTAAATGAGCGTCTTTAAGAATCATAAAATAGTGTCTGTTATGAACCTTAAAAGTTACGTATTCAAGCCTTTACGGCTAAAATCCTATCCTACTTCATATAAATAACAAACCCTTTCACAAGTACAAGACAAATGTAAACGCCATAAAGACTTATTGTCACATTAGAATTAATTGAAATATAGTCATTATAGTTCACCTTTAAGTCTGTACTTCCTCCACAAGTAAACTCAAAACGGCACGTTCATGTTTTCGTTCAAATTATGATTTCATTGTCACAAAAAATCATTATCTTTATTAAAATTAGAATGGTGACAATTAGCAAATCCCTCCCCCTCTTTTTTGGGGGCGGGATTGTAAGTTCTCTGCAGACGGCAACGTGCCCCATCTTCTGGACTTTTATTGTGTTTGTCTTTTCTTGTACAAATTGCCAACGTTGTTGTTTAAGAATATATTCTGAAATGTAATTCTTGAGGTATTTGTTCTCCTTGACCCGTTACAATGTACTTTATATATGTGTACACGAATATAATGTGTAACGGATTTAAACTGTGTCCACAGAAAGAAGAGGTGCCACGTGGGCCTTACTACATTTCAGAGAGTGGGAAAGAGCAGCTCATGTTCGAGATCCCCCTGAATGACACGGGGTCAGCGGGACTCGGGGTCAGCCTCAAGGGGAACAAGTCCAGAGAGACCGGGGAGGACCTGGGCATCTTCGTTAAATCCATCATACACGGAGGGGCCGCTTATAAGGTGATAAGAACTCAAATACTTTAGACGTTACATCAGGGCGTGGGCAGAAAGAGAGGAAAACATCACGGTTCTACCATGTTTTACCACTATTGACTCCCACCGTGACCAAGCAACTATTAACTATTGATAAATACATGAGATCATTCAAATACAGTAAATAAATAAAATAAAATAACAATTAATTACATTTTAATTACATTTTAATTATATTTTAATTACATTTGGATTAAAATTAAATTAAATACAAATTAAAATGAATAAAATAAATGTAATTCAATAAAAAAAACAGTACAGTGTGTTCCAGATTGATGAAAATGTTGCACCGTTACAATCCTTAAAATCAGGAAGTAGTAACGCTACTGAAACCATGAATAAAGTTAGGACTGTGCAATCAATTGAATTTTAATTCCTTCTAATCGTCAATGATCAGCATGTCGTTTGGAGCAGAGCAGAAATTCTGAGTCGACTAAAAAAAGGTGCATCGCATAATTTCTCAAATCTATGAGGCAAATCTATGTACCGGACCCGACCTGCACTAAGACTAAGAGTTCATGTAGAAGCCGTCATTCAGAGGGAAAAGGACTCCATGTCGTCTCATTCAAATCCATTGATTAGTTGACTAATACAAATGTTGTATTTTCTAAGACTCCATCGACCAATTAATTGACTAAACGACTAAACACATACAGCCCTAGAGCAAAGTTCAGACTTTTTAGGGTTAAATATTACTGATTTAAAATTCTGTATTGTTTATGTTTATGAAATATCATTTTGTGTTTGTTTTTATTAAAATAAAGTCAAATGGAAAATTCCAATTGTTCAATTTGAGGAAAAACAAATTGTGATTATTATTATTGCCCCTCAGAAATAATAAATACTTTTACAGTTTACACATTCTACTTAATAATCTCTTCTAAACACATTGCAAGTATACTTCCCACACAAAAACATGGTTTTCATAATGTTCATCTAACATGCGTGTGACAGCCCTTCCCCCGCCCATGTGCCGATTGAAACATGTTTTAGTGTGACAGGACACAGCACGGCCTCACATGTGGTTTTACAACTTCCATTTTAAACCAACAAGATCAAATATAATCCTGAATAAACCAATACTAAACCAGGGCATGAGTCTATAATCCTGGTTTGAACTCGGTCTAAACCAGGGACAAACTAGACTTTTTTTGTTTTGTTCAGTTCTGATCACAGGGAACTTCAGTCAAGCTCAAGTCCTGGTTTAGTTCCGGTTTAGTTCCAGTTTTGATGGTGCATGTGCAGGTGTGAACGCTGTCGGCCTCAAAGAACTAAAAAGCCTGACACCGCACTCTTGAAACGCCCTGGTTACGAGGGCTGATACCCAAACTAGATTGTCATTTGAAAAAGTACGGAAAATGTTGGAAAATCCTTTCCTGAACAGAATTTTAAGGATAAATTTCCCTCCCCAATATTTTATTTCTAAATGTATTATTTTTATGTTTATATTATTATTATTATTATTATTATTATTAATATTAATATTAATATTAATATTAATATTAATATTAATATTAATATTAATATTAATATTAATAATAATAATAATAATAATAATAATAATAATAATTTGTTTTTGTTTAAAACATAGAACAGACACAAAACAAGACCTGAAGATAAAATACAATTACAAATGGACAACAACTAGAAAACGAAGGAAACACAACCATGACACAGATCATTTAAAATAGTCCCCCGGAGTCTGTCAGAGTGTTTTTGTTTGTTCATCATTGGGGTCTCAAACTCCAGCCTGTCCCTTCGTACCGACACTGAACTATCGGACGTGTATTTGTGTCTTGTATTACTCAAGTTGTGTGTCGTTTCTTTGTTGGAACAGGACAGCAGACTGAGAGTGAATGACCAGTTGGTGGCGGTGAACGGCGAGTCGCTGATGGGACGCTCGAACCACGACGCCATGGAAACGCTCCGAAGGTCCATGTCCCAGGAGGGCAACGCCAGGGGGACCATTCAACTGGTCGTCTTCAGAGTGCTGCTGGTACATACGCAACACAACAACACATCACAACAACACTTCAGAACACACACAGAATACGCACTTGAAATGAGTGTATGTATTCACATATTTGGAATGATTAAACCGTGTTATAATTGCATTCTCTTCTCATTTGCCCGCGAGTTATATTTAGAGTGATTCATGCTTGTTTTAAGAAATCTTTGTTCTCCGCATTGCTCACAAAAGTCCCTCCAAATCCTTCCACTCCGGCATATGGTCCGGCATATGGTCCGGCATATGGTCCAGCGCATGGTGCGGCATATGGTCCGCATGGTGGTCCGGCATATGGTCCGGCATATGGTCCGGCATATGGTCCGGCATATGGTCCAGGCATGGTCCAGCGCATGGTCCAGCGCATGGTCCAGCGCATGGTCCAGCGCATGGTCCGCGCATGGTCCGCGCATGGTCCGGCATGGTCGGCATATGGTCCGGCGCATGGTCCGGCGCATGGTCCGGCATATGGTCCAGCGCATGGTCCGCATGGTCGGCATGGCGCATGGTCCGGCGCATGGTCCGGCGCTGGTCCGGCATATGGTCCGCGCATGGTCCGGCATGGTCCGGCATGATGGTCCGGCATATGGTCCGGCATGTCCGGCGCATGGTCCGCATATGATCCGGCATGGGTCCGGCATATGATCCGGCATGGTCCGGCATATGGTCCGGCATGGTCCGGCATATGGTCCGGCATGGTCCGGCATATGGTCCGGCATGGTGCGGCAGAGTTTGTTCAGCAGCAACTATGACACTTTTGGTTGTTTTTACTTCTTTTATATTTTGTCTGCTTTATGGTTGAGATCGGCTTTTTAAAGGGTCTCAAAGGGTCTCAAAGGGTCTCACACTTGCACATTCACCACATCAAAATTAGAACTAAACCGCAACTAAACACGAAACTAACGCGGACTAAATCAGGACTAAACAAGGACTAGAACAGATTAGCACAATTAACATGATTTAGCACAAAATAACAAGTGTGAACGTGTGTACTTTTCTGTCCAGTTAAACTCCTGCCATGGACATGGACACAATAAATAGATACTTTTAGAACAAACTTAAAAAAAATGAAAAGAAATGGCACAAACCACATCTAGCTCCGCGCGCCGCCCACCCCAGCACCCGCGGACCCCCGCGCTCCCCCACACAACTCTGCCTCCCAGTCACACTCGTACTTTTAAACACATATATACACATGGAAACAGCACGGAGGACCGCGACCGTGTAATAATAATCTGTTATTAAGTCCACGACAACGACACGGAGGCCAAAGTGACCGGCACACGAGCCAATGCTCAAAACGACAGAGCTCCAGACCCCAGGACCACCGGGCCCACCCAACATAAAGTTTTACAAACACATGACGTGACATAAACGCTAATTCATTCATTCATAGCGACTGTAACTGTTTACAGTCTGACAAGTGAATTAGTCCTTTTATATATATTCTTTATACACAAAGTGAAATGTTGCCGTTTTGGGGACAAACTTATGTGAAATTAAGAATAAAATGTGTTATTTTTAAACAGAAACTACTTATTTTGTATTTGGTTATGACTATGAACTATAACGTTTATTTCAAAAATGATTTAATAAGCTTTTAAATGGTTTACGGAATGTACACAAAAATTAACCGATTACTTGATTAATCGAAGAAAAGAATCGATAAAATAATCGATAGCTGCAGCCCTAGTACTTACTGTAAGTGTTTTTACTTTTGGTCCTGGATCAAAATATTTGCTAAATGTTTGACTGCGACTGTCGAGTAAATCAATTGTAGTTCATTAAAATATCTCCTGAAGAGCGACGCCTCCTTCATGGCTCTGCCTGCACTCCACACAGGAGTAAGACCATTCACCCCCTCTCTCCCCCCCTCTTCCTCTCTCCTCCCCTCCTCTTTCCCCTCTCTCCCCTCTCTCCCCTCTCTCTCTCTTCTCTCTCTCTCTTCCCTCTCCCTTGCCCCTCTCTCTCTCCTCTTTCCCTCGCTCTTCCTCTTCTCTCCCTTTTCTTTCTTTCTCTTCCTCTCTTCCTCTCTCTCTCCCCTTCCCTTCCCCCTCACTCTCTCTCCTACTCTTCCTCTTCCTCTCTCTCTCCCCTCTCCCTTCCCCTCCCTCTCTTTCTCTCTTCCTCTCTTTCCTCTCTCTCTCCCCTCTCCCTTCCCCTCACTCTCTTCTATCTTCCTCTTCCTCTCTCTTCTCCCCCTCCCTTCCCCCTCACTCTCTTCCTCTTTCCTCTCTCCTCTCTCTCTCCCCTCTCCCTTCCCCCTCCCTCTCTTTCTCTCTTCCTCTCTTTCCTCTCTCTCTCCCCTCTCCCTTCCCCTCACTCTCTTCCTATCTTTCCTCTTCCTCTCTCTCTCCCCTCTCCCTTCCCCCTCCCTCTCTTTCTCTCTTCCTCTCTTTCCTCTCTCTCTCCCCTCTCCCTTCCCCCTCGCTCTCTTCCTATCTTCCCCCTCTCTCTTCCTCTGCATCTCCCTCTCTCTTTCCCTCTCTTTCCTTCCTCAGCGCGCACAAGCCGCTGTATCTCTTCCCTTTACGTCCAAAAGGTCCTTTCTATCTCGTCTGGCTCTCGGCTCCTTTTCACGCGGCGCTGTAGATTATTTGTACAAACCCTTGAGCTCACAAAGCCGGCGCTTGGCTGGAGTGCGAATGGCCTTTTTGCGCGTTCTGCCTGAAGTGAATGAAAAACACACCGCCGTACGCCGCATTAGTGGAGTTCTTGTGCTTAATAGTGGCTCTGTTTTTCTACTCAATGTTGCAGAAAGGTGCTCGGCGTTCTGGAAACAGTCGAACCAGGGCTCAACGTCTGGGAAAGTACATACTGTATATGTCTTTCGGGACTTTTTACCTCTCCAGCGTTATACAGTTAGGCCTGTTTCTGTCCCGAGGCAGCTGTGGGCTTTTATGGCTTGCTTGGCACAAAGTATGACAAAATATGAATCTATATTTCCTTGTTATTGACGTCTGAGGCCCGTAACATATTGAACTCCTGTGCAATGTCATGCTTACTACAGTTCGTACAAATAGTTCAGAAAGTGTAAGTATCAGCTATAGTAACAAAACTTACAAAAATATATTTTAAAGGAGATAAAGAAAAAGAAATTTGCAATGTAATGTAAAAAAAGAGGGGTGCACGGTGGCAGAGCGGTTTAGAGCTCTTGCCTCCAAGAAGGAAATCATAGGTTCGATTCCTGGGCGAACATTACATCACATGATTTCTCTGGTGGAGTCTGCATGTCCTCCCGTGTTACCGTGGGTTCTCTCCGGGTTCTCCGGCTTCCTCCCACCGTCCAAAGACATGCATGTGTCAGGTAAATTGGCAACTGTAAATTGGCCCTATTGAGAGAGTGTGAGAGTGTGAGAGTGAATGGTTGTCTGTGTGTCTATGTCTCTGTGTTAGCCCTGCGACAAGTTGGCCACTGTCCAGGGTGTACCCCGCCTAAGGCCACTGGGATAGGCTCCAGTCACCCGCGACCCCTAACGGGAACAAGCGGTAGAAAATGGATGGATGGATGAAAAAAAAAGAAGCGTATGAAGCGATGTCTGTGACTCATTTTTCACCCATTCATATGTTGCAAACCCATAATGTCATAATCAATAACGTTTTGAAGAAATGTTGGAGAGAAAATCCAGACAATAAACGGTAATATAGAAACGAATAATGCCAAAACAAGTTCCTATGTTTGTGAATTCTGTTCGTTTGCAATGGCAATAAACCTTTTCTGATTCTGAATTCAGTGACTGCATTCACGCATCACAAGTCGCACTTCTTTTCCGGTTTTTGTCATTCAAAGTTCAGTTTGTAGGTATTTCTCGTGCGATTCCCCCTATTGCTTTCGGGTTTTTTTGCGGGATTCGTCTTCAAATTTGGGATTGTTTCCCTATCTCTCGGAGTGGTGGAATGTTGGTGACGTGACGGAATGTTGGTGGTGCTGTGTGACATCATCGTCATGGCAACTGTACAGACTATGGCTGAGCATCTGTCTTGGACTTCTCCATAACAGACAGAACCCTAAAGCAGGATTACAACCCCAAAAATACTCCAAATGTACAATAGTGGAAAAAAAAACTGAAAACAAAACATAAGTCACAATAAATCAAAAGGAAGAATGAAGAACTTTAATGAGTCGTACAAGTTTAGCAGCTCAAAGGGAAAATTACTAAAAGTTCTCCACTAGTACAAAGAAAAAGTGCCCATGATAAATATTGACCCCAAAAATGATTGTTCCATCTATTATTTATTGAACAATAGGTTGATATACCGTGACAATGATCATGACAGACCTAATAACCTATTTTAATATCAGTTCTTGGCCATGACAACAAGGCTCTGAAAAAGAATACATATCAGGCCATCCCTGGTGGCTTGTGTTGGTACTACGCCGTCTAAAGATAAAGCTCTCCGGATTTCCCCCCACAACTGCTCTTCTTCTCTAGTGTAGTCGACTCATCTATTTGTGTCCTTTTGTCCCCATACTTACAGTACTGGGCCGTATCAGTGTGTACTTATACTGTGTACTGGCCCTGCAGATGTATTTGTGGAGCCATTGACTGTCAGTGTGTACTTATACTTTGTGTACTGGCCCTGCAGATGTATTTGTGGAGCCATCGACTGTCGATAGGTTTGAGTTGAGTGCTGTTAGCGACTTCAAAGCGCAGCTCGGCCTGTAGCTCTGTCTTAAGAATACTGGATGAAGGCAGATTGATAATGACTGTACCGTTTTTAAAAGCTTTTTTGGACTTAAGTATTGATGCTTTTAACATTACAAAAGCGGACCACTCTCGGCTCCCCCTCTGATCTTTTCTCTTATGTGCTGAACTCGCCGTCTCTTTTGGCTCGCTCTAATCTGCCACTTTTTCCATTTCCTTTCATTCACTGAACATTCAAAACACACAGGGAAATTAGTCTACGTTCAGATCAGATTAACATGTACAGTAAACATATATCATCAGGAATACATTGGTTTGAAATGGGTTTATTGTGCTGCAACGTGCACAAGTGTTACTTATTGCACGTTCATCATATTCAAAGGAACTGACTCCTATTTTAATATCAAGGCAGCGTAATATAGTGAAGAACTATAGTATTTTCAGCTTTTAGTTAGTACTTTGGGATTTTCTGATGCCGCTTCTCCACATGGGTCTAACCTTAAGGGATTTCAATAATTATATGTAGAAAATTGTGTCCAAAAGGTTCAAAAAGACAAACAGAAAACCTGACAGAATGCTCAGTCCAATTTGCTGCTCATGGAGTTTGTTTGACACTAAACCAGGGGTGTCCAAACTACGGCCCGGGGGCCAAATGCGGCGCACAAACCAATTTTTGTTGGCCCTCAGGCTTCCTACTAAATTGGCCCAAACAACAAAAAGTAGAACTTTTTACTGTAAAATTCAAACATTTTGATGTTATTCCAACCTAATATTAATCTTCCAAGTCTTAAAGGTGTGGAGACCCATCAAAACGATGTCAAATGCAACATTTCAAATGATTCGCTTCATTGTCAGGTTGTGTGTGGCCCTCTGCTCCGTATGACTTTCAAAATGCGGCCCTCGGTGAAAAAAGGTTTGGACCATCTAAACGATGGAGAAATGGCCCCGAACATGTCTTAAATGAGACCTTAAAATGTACATTACACAACAGTATCAAGACCCACAATACCTGGACTTATCAATACTTTGTGTCCCACTTTAAGTGAAGGAGACAGGGAATATTTATTTACTACATTAATGATGTCATGTTTAGTTGTATGTTTTTTTTAATATTGATTGAGATACCAAAGTATGTCAGCCCCAAATCTATGATTAATCGAATGCTTCTTCAGTTGATATTCTAAAACAGCCGAGTAAATGGACCAACTCTGCTGCACGTTGACGTAGATGCAGCACAAATGTAAGAAAATGGACCTGAAACAAAGGCGCGTGAACAAGCTTTGATTAAATAAAAAATAACCTCGGCAAAGGGAAGAGTCTGACAAAACTAAAGCAAATGAATGCAAATGATATTCAGTCGTTTAAAAGAAAAAAGAGACAGGGACTTACTGTAAAAAAGCACAGCACCATTAGATTATCAGAGTCCGTAAAAAGGATGAGTTCTTGAGAGGATCCAAGTGTCGGGTTGAGTGTCGGCGCCACACGGAAAGACACAAAGACTTTGGAAAAAAGAAGTAAAAATAAAACCGGTTTGACTGTGTGGGTCATGGGAAAGTAGTCTCCTAACCACCTTTATCTCCTCCACTCTTTCTTGTGTCAAAATTGCGCTTGAATACCTCACAAATCTCTCAATTACTCAACTCGGGGCTTCCCATTTTGATGCAAACTAGAGAGGATTTGAATGTCTGTCGGTTATAGTGTTGTGTTTTCTTGTTTAATGGTGTTTTTGTTCTGGTTCTGTCGTGTAGGATCACCTTGGGGTGTCTCCAAACCGCTCCTTTGACAGCTCCTCTGGGCTGAGGATGAGTCCGGTCAATGGGCAAAGTAACGGCACGTTTCATCCTGCCCTGGTCAACAACGTTCTGTATGGAGCTTATGGTGAGTGCGGCGGCTGTCGGTGTTAAACTCAACCCAAGTCTAAAATCAAACACCATATTTAGACAATCTTTCCACAATTCATTACAAAAATGAATATGCCGACATTGAGTTTGTCGTCTTTTTATACTCACAAATTGAAGTTATTTAGCAGCCGAAACATGTCAACAAGGCAATTACAAGTCTTTTACAGAGCTGTTATTAGAACATAATTAAATATCTTCATTTATTGTCTTGAATTTGTGAAAAAGAAAGCTGTAATACAAAGAAAAGAGACATTTATTTCTGGCCATTTCTCCACAAACACATGCCTCTACTGGACTGCAGAATTGGAGTTTCTCTAAAATGTACTTAACATAAATACATTTCAAATTCTACTCACAGTCTGTCCTATTTTCCCTACTGTTTGACTATTTCTTAAAGTTTATAGACTAATCAGTGACTATCCAACTATAAAAAATAATAATAATGATAATGATCATAATTGTTATTTGGACTAAACGGACTATAAAACCATGCAAAAAGACATTGGCATTATTAAAATGTCAGAAAAGATTTAAAAAAAAAAACATTAAAAAATGAAATAATGTTTATCTAGAAGCTTTCAGTCAGCATTTTTTTAAACATTTATTTACTTTTATTTGGTTGATAATGTATTTAAAAAGTGGCAATGTACAAAAGAAATCATAATTTGACTAGTTGACCTATCTTTTTAAATTAAGAAAGAAAAACAAAGATCAATCAAAAAGTATGTATACATAAAGATACAATAATAATAAAAAAAGGTACAGACATGGCAAGACCAGAAAAGAAAGTGTATATAATTTGGGATTACTGTTTTAAGAGCAGTGCGTCCAGATAAAGAGACGAGGTTAAAGCATACCAAGTCCAAGAGCTGAGTCCCATTTGACTAGTTAACTATATCAAATATTGATAACTAGTAGGTTCCATTTTAAAACGGGAAGTCAAATCCTAAACGTCAACAGAAGTTGAGAAGGTCTATATGTATACGTGTTGTGTATAACCTTATTTAGCCTGTCTCGGTCACTGCCGTCCTTGTGTCGCAGATTCTTTCTCTTTCTGGCCCTGACTTTTCGCCGCCATCCTCCGTTTGTTGGTTTGTTGTGTGTTATTTTTGCTTCTGAAACGGCATCAAAGGTGGTTCGTTCTTTAAAAAAAAAACTTGTGCTCAAAAAAAGAACGAACCAAACCACTTTAGCAACTCGGAAAGACAAATGCTTGGTGAGATAAAACGAGCTAAAAACAAGAGTAAACCGCACCGATACCGAGCCTGTAATTAGGGACCTGCGTGGCCCCGAGTCCCTTTCATTTTACCCATGTTTTTTAAAATGTCCCCCCGTGTTTTTCAGCGCTTAGTTGTCATTAGTTGGTTTTGGGTTGGTGCAGTTATTTTCGTTTTGTTGCTTCGTGTCACCAGCTGTACTTGCATCATCGTCATTTGTTAACACTTTTAAGGTGGTGTCCTAAACAAAACCATCCTTAGATCCTTCATTTCACAAATTGTAGTCCATCTTTTTGTGATTTGTCCCTCCGGCTCTTCCAGGCTAAATACAGACAGTTGGCTCTGGTTGGGTTTCGTTGCCCACTAACTACCAGTTGTAAGAATGATTCCTGACCTGGAACAACATATACTTACTTACGATACTTCACATAAGAAGAAATAAGTCTTTGCCATGTCTTAATATAAATATAAATGAAATTAAGAATAGTGCTAATTCTCAGTTTTACATTTTACGATTGGCATTTGTAACGCTATGGGAGGTTCACTGTTTTGGCAAGAAATATCAAAACTTTATTGTTGTTGTTAGGGATTGGTGCCACAAAATTGCCCTATAAATCTTATGGCTTGAAGTCCTTTCAACGGACATCCATCATGTCTTTGGGGGTCAAAAAATAGCTCCACTTTCTGAAGCTATCTTTGTTTTCTTTGTGTTGATGGAGAAAACATCAGAACTTTTTGCCAGTTTTTGTTGAATGTAATTACATCACCTAAACGAGGTCAATGCCAGTTAAAGAGCAGTTTCCCCCATGCTCGTGCTGTGGTTTATATAAAAACTGACTGAAGAGAAGATCATGCGTTGGTGCTATTGATACTTCTCCTGCGAACTCATTTGCAGTCACAATAATGCAATGACGCAGGCTCGTTGTTTCTTTGTGCAATAATGGCTTCCATTTCTGTAGCATGTGGATTGATCCGAAGCCCATTAGAAAACACTGATGTTGCCTTTTGACCTCGAACACAGGTCTATCTTCAGATTTCCCTTCATTACACATTTCATATGTATTAATGCGTACATGTACTCTATATGTATCAACGCGTACATGTACTCTATATGTATCAATGCGTACATGTAGTCTATATGTATTAATGCATACATGTACTCTATATGTATCAATGCGTACATGTAGTCTATATGTATTAATGCATACATGTACTCTATATGTATAACGCGTACATGTAGTCTATATGTATTAACGCGTACATGTAGTCTATATGTATTAATGCATACATGTACTCTATATGTATCAATGCGTACATGTATCTATATGTATTAATGCGTACATGTAGTCTATATGTATTAATGCGTACATGTAGTCTATATGTATTAATGCATACATGTACTCTATATGTATTAACACGTACATGTACTCTATATGTATCAATGTACATGTACTCTATATGTATAATGCGTACATGTACTCTATATGTATTAATGCGTACATGTAGTCTATATGTATTAATGCGTACATGTAGTCTATATGTATTAATGCGTGCATGTATCTATGTATTAACGTACATGTACTCTATATGTATTAATGCGTACATGTACTATATGTATTAATACGTATGTACTCTATATGTATCAATGCGTACATGTACTCTAAATGTATCAATGCGTACATGTACTCTATATGTATTAATGCGTATACTTATGTATTATGTACATGTATTCTAATATGTATTAACGTACATGTACTCTATATGTATTAATGCGTACATGTAGTCTATATGTATTAATGCGTACATGTACTCTATATGTATCAATGCGTACATGTAGTCTATATGTATCAATGCGTACATGTACTCTATATGTATTAATGCGTACATGTACTCTATATGTATCAATGCGTACATGTAGTCTATATGTATCAATGCGTACATGTACACTACCTCAAAGCTATGCGGCGCTTTTATTGCTAATGTTTTCTCGCCTGGAGCTGTGGATGTTAATGATTGTAGAGGTAGTAGTTTTAGTTTGGAGTTAGTTTGAGTAGAAGCCATAGTTGTGGCTCACCAGCTGTAGTTGGATCAATATGTTATTATGAAGTGCTTTTCAGACAAAAAGATGTAACATGGTGCTTTAGAGTGGATCGCCACACGGAAATAGCGAATGGAAAAAATAACATGAGGCAGAGTGCAGATGAACCAGTTGAGAAGCACCATGGATAAAATAACATGAGGCAGAGTGCAGATGAACCAGTTGAGAAAGCACCATGGATAAAATAACATGAGGCAGAGTGCTGATGAACCAGTTGAGAAGCCATGAATCAAATAACATGAGGCAGAGTGCAGATGAACCAGTTGAGAAAGCACCATGGATAAATTAACATGAGGCAGAGTGCAGATGAACCAGTTGAGAAAGCACCATCTGATAAAATAACATGAGGCAGAGTGCAGATTAACCAGTTGAGAAAGCACCATGGAATAAAAACAACATGAGGCAGAGTGCAGATAAACAGTTGAGAAAGCACCATGGATAAATAACATGAGGCAGAGTGCAGAAATACAGTTGAGAAAGCACCATGGATAAAATAAAATGAGGCAGAGTGCAGATGAACCAGTTGAGAAAGCACCATGATAAATAACATGAGGCAGAGTGCAGATGAACCAGTTGAGAAAGCACCATGGATATAAATAACATGAGGCAGAGTGCAGATGAACCAGTTGAGAAAGCACCATGGATAAAACAACATGAGGCAGAGTGCAGATAAACCAGTTGAGAAAGCACCATGGATAAAATAACATGAGGCAGAGTGCAGATAAACCAGTTGAGAAAGCACCATCTGATAACTAAACAGATATAGCCAGATAATGAGATCAGATTTTTGTTGTGTGTTTACATGGCCAAAAGAAATCTGATCATCAAAAACAATTGGTAACGTATGTGGATGGGTTTTTAGAGTAACAGTTTCACTCTCGTTTTAAAGTGCAATGCTTTTTAAAAGAACGATGTCAATGCTTTTCGCCTTCATCTAGTCTTTTCGCACATTAGTTTGCCCTTTTTTGCATCACTTCAAAAAGATGGGAAAGAAATCAGATCGCTCACATCAGATGTAACTGTTGACATGGTATTTCAATAATCTGATAATGCCAGAAATCCGATAATGATCTAGTTTTTGGCGTGCATGTAAACACTACTTTTGCGCCTCTCTGTATGTTCTCTGTTATCACACACATGCTAATCGGCACATTATTATGCTTTGTTTGGCATTGAAGTCCAAATTACAATGTATTGAGATTGTTTTCCTGTTCTGAAGCAGGAATACGTTGGGTCTAATGAGTCTCTACATATGTATGAATGCAGATCGCCCCCTTTATCTGGGCGCATCTCATTTCTGACTGAATGTTTCTCACACTTTTCCCTCTCTGTGTGCACTTTGCGTGTTTGAGTTTGAGCTTTCCCTCGAGGGCCGTTCCAGTTGACGACGGGAAGTTTTGCGGCTAGTTTGGAGTTATCGTGCGATCCACACACATTTTTGTTTGTCAAACGCATTTACATTTGTTTTTATCGCACAAACAAGCTCGAAAATGTTGCCGCACTTTGATTGAAAAGAAAAGTTTCTGTTTTTGAAGTGTCAGTGTGACTTTCTCATTATTACACCTTAACCACTGCGTTCATACAATTTTACGTGTGATTAGAAATGGTGAGGTTTATGTGGTAGTAGTAACCGTAGTCATAGCTGTACAACAAATTTGGACTGAAAAACTGTTTCGAAATAAGCAATTTTACAATAAAAATATAGTCAATCCAACTAAAAATGACTAAAATGTGTCTTTAAATGCTTTTGTTGAGGTCTTAAGCATGACAAAGGTGAATTCACCTTTTGTCATGCTTGACAAAGGTGAATTCACAGTGAAATGACCCACTGGAGTGCAGAAATATCACTTTATAACCTTTTTACGATGTACGTTGTGTCCATATTTTATGTTTATTCATCTTATTTTTCATCTTATTATTACATATCTTCAAAGCAACATCCACAATATGAATAATATTTTTGACAATCTGTCCATCAGATAACAAACATTACGTTTCTAGTTTTGGAATGGTCCTCAATATGAATATGAAACTTGTCCATGAAAAAATGCCTTGAGCTGTATTTTGGTAAGTCCATGTAGATCTAATCGTGAATCGACACTTGACTGATTTTGAGCTGATAACACGCGGCTCTGAGTCCGAATTATTCCTGGAATGTGACCTACGTCGACACGAGGTTAAAGGGTGAACGTCTCAGAGTGAAAACAAAAGAGCGGGCAGGTGAAAGCTGATCGCCGCGGCGGCGAGACAAGTCAGGAAGCGGGAGGCAAAGTGTGGACTGCAGAAAAGAAGAGTTAACACGGTTCAAATTAAGGATTATAATATTTGTCTTTTTTTTGTTTTGATTAGTTTACACGTGTTCAGTTTGTTGCTCCAGAGATGTTTTTGAATTCAAGCCGTTTTTTTCACTTCACAGGGTTTATGAATATGTTTTTTGTGTGTTATTTTTATCTTGATGAATTTGCTTAAAAAAAAAAAAAAGCCAAAAATATAATAAAAATGAATAAAAATCAAATTAGGTTTAATATTCTGACATTTTGACAGTTCAACAGAACTGTCCAAATGTGTGTTTGTTAACGTCTTGGATGAGGTTAAAGTAGTTCCAGCGCAACGTTCTTGAAATTCAGTACTTTTTGCAGCTTTTTGTTTGTATTTTTTACTACATCGACAATAATCCTGGGCTGATAAAGATCCAAACCATTCAATTCCATTCCATTCCGTCCTATTTGTATTTATTTCATGATGATACATTTGACAACCCTATCACCGGTCAATCATCCTAATTTTCCATATCGATATGTTCTTTTGTACAGTCTGGTGCCACCTCTAGACTGCCGTGGATAGATTTAGTCATTTCACAGCGTTAAAGAAGTTCCTTAAAGTATTCCTTTGCATGCCATGGCAGTGAACTCGCATTGATCCATCATCCGCGCGCGCGAATGCCTCCTCGAGAGTCGAGAAGAGCACATTTGTTTGCGTGCGCGCGGACCACGAGTGCGTTTTTGACAGTCGGGCTGATTAAGGTGCCGGCTGTGGAAGTTTAGTGAGAAAAAGGAAACCCAGGAAGCAGACGATAACATGATTTATGGGAGATGCGCAGCCAGAGATAAATGACAGGCACAATATCAGATTTCAGGAAGAGAAGTAGAAAGCAGGTGATTAGTGAGGAGCAGTCACGCACGGAAGATGTTTGCGTTTTGATGGAAGCGTCGTGAAGGGGAGAAATGAGGATGGAAGTGCAGTTAAAGGAGATGAAAGTGCACCATTCAACTCTTCTCATATGGAATCCAGAAGAATCCAGGGAGAATCCAGGGAGAATCCAGGGAGAATCCACGGAGAATCCACGGAGAATCCAGGGAGAATCCAGGGAGAATCAGGGAGAATCCAGGGAGAATCCAGGGAGAATCCAGGGAGAATCCAGGGAGAATCCAGGGAGAATCCAGGGAGAATCCAGGGAGAATCAGGGAGAATCCAGGGAGAATCCAGGGAGAATCCAGGGAGAATCCAGGGAGAATCCAGGTGATACTGACGTATACTGCGATGTTTTAACACGCTTTGAGACCTAATAAGTTCAGTTATGTTTAAACTAACATGTTCAAGCCTCAAAGTGTTTGTCAAACTGTGTTAATATATAACTTAACAGACAAACCCGAGGCTGGTTATGAAAGCAAATTCAAGACTAAACCGAGGCTGGTTATGAATGCAAACCGAGACTAAACGAGGCTAGTTATGAATGCAAACCGAGACTAAACCGAGGCTAGTTATGAATGCAAACCGAGACTAAACCGAGGCTGGTTATGAATGCAAACCGAGACTAAACCGAGGCTAGGTTATGAATGCAAACCGAGAGACTAAACCGAGGCTAGTTATGAATGCAAACCGAGACTAAACCGAGGCTAGTTATGAATGCAAACCGAGACTAAACCGAGGCTAGTTATGAATGCAAACCTGAGACTAAACCGAGGCTAGTTATGAATGCAAACCGAGACTAAACCGAGGCTGGTTATGAATGCAAACCAAGACTAAACCGAGGCTGGTTATGAATGCAAACCAAGACTAAACCGAGGCTAGTTATGAATGCAAACCGAGACTAAACCGAGGCTAGTTATGAATGCAAACCAGACTAAACCGAGGCTGGTTATGAATGCAAACCCGAAGACTAAACCGAGGCTAGTTATGAATGCAAACCGAGACTAAACCGAGGCTGGTTATGAATGCAAACCGAGACTAAACCGAGGCTAGTTATGAATGCAAACCCGAGACTAAACCGAGGCTGGTTATGAAATGCAAACCTGAGACTAAACCGAGGCTGGTTATGAATGCAAACCGAGACTAAACCGAGGCTAGTTATGAATGCAAACCGAGACTAAACCGAGGCTGGTTATGAAATGCAAACCGAGACTAAACGAGGCTGGTTATGAATGCAAACCTGAGACTAAACCGAGGCTGGTTATGAATGCAAACCGAGACTAAACCGAGGCTAGTTATGAATGCAAACCGAGACTAAACCGAGGCTGGTTATGAATGCAAACCCGAGACTAAACCGAGGCTGGTTATGAATGCAAACCAAGACTAAACCGAGGCTGGTTATGAATGCGTTATGAACGTTTTGAACGTTTATGTTGTGACCTGAATTATCACAATTATCGATTAATCGAATCATCTTAATCACAATATATCAACATTTCAATCGTTCACACCTTACAAATTGGACTAAACCATGGCAAATTCAGGTCTAGATCCTGAACTTGAACCTAAACCGGATCGAACCAAGCCAAAACAACCAAGGCCACGGTTTGATGGAGGTTAGTGATGGAGAGAGCAGGTTCATCTCAGATCTAAACCAGGACTAAAGCAGGACTAAGTATTCAGAATGTCTTTGCGGCGTTGGCGTGTTCTTCCCCGTGGCAGACCTGGACGCAGATGTGGACTCTTATGTAAATGAACCGCGAGCCGCGCCCGCCGGACCCAGGGCCGAGCCGCGCCCGCCCGACCGAGAGTCTGCGAGTTACGGGAACGGTCCCGGTGATGAAGATGAGTGGTGGCGTTGGGTTCCTCTCCAGAGTGGAAGAGGGAGCAATAATGTTTGCGTGCTGTGACAGTGATGCCCGGGCAGAAGTGATGACTGTATGTAAATGGCGCCCGCGTGAAGGAGAAGCCTGGCAAAGTCATTTTTCACTCAGACGCGCAGAAGCCCATCACAGCCACACGACTCCAGCACTCGCTCACTCCTCACTGTTGTTCTGCTGCTTCTGCTTCTTCTGCTTCTTCTGCTGCTGCTTTCTGCTGCTTCTGCTGCTGCTTCTGCTGCTGCTTCTGCTGCTGCTTCTGCTGCTGCTTCTGCTGCTTCTGCTGCTTCTGCTGCTTCTGCTGCTTCTGCTTTCTGCTTCTTCTGCTGCTTCTGCTTCTTCTGCTGCTTCTGCTGCTTGCTTCTGCTGCTGCTTCTGCTGCTGCTTCTTCTTCTTCTGCTGCTTCTGCTTCTTCTGCTGCTTCTGCTGCTTCTGCTTCTTCTGCTGCTTCTGCTGCTTCTGCTTCTTCTGCTTCTGCTGCTTCTGCTGCTTCTTATGCTGCTGCTTCTGCTGCTTCTTCTTCTGCTTCTTCTTCTGCTTCTTCTTCTGCTGCTGCTTCTTTTTTTTCTTAATGTTGATCATCTTTTTTTTATTTCAATGCTTTGGATTTTTAAAAATGGTATTTATTATTTATTACTTGGTGGAATTATTATTATATTGACTTGATTTTAGACCGTTTGCTTTGTACCAGACCAGGACCAGACTACTACTGAAACAGACCTGAACCAGGACGAGCTAGGACCAGACTACTACTGAAACAGACCTGAACCAGGACTGAGCTAGACCAGACTACTACTGAAACAGACCTGAACCAGGACTGAGCTAGGACCAGACTACTACTGAAACAGACCTGAACCAGGACTGAGCTAGGACCAGACTACTACTGAAACAGACCTGAACCAGGACTGAGCTAGGACCAGACTACTACTGAAACAGACCTGAACCAGGACTGAGCTAGGACCAGACTACTACTGAAACAGACCTGAACCAGGACCGAGCTAGGACCAGACTACTACTGAAACAGACCTGAACCAGGACCGAGCTAGGACCAGACTACTACTGAAACAGACCTGAACCAGGACTGAGCTAGGACCAGACTACTACTGAAACAGACCTGAACCAGGACCGAGCTAGGACCAGACTACGACTGAACCAGGACCAACCCAGGACCAACCAGACAGGAACTGAAACAGACCTGAACCAGGACTGAGCTAGGACCAGACTACGACTGAACGAGGACTGAACGCAGGACTGAGCTAGGTCTGACCAGACTACCACTGAAACCAGACCTGAACCAGGACTGAGCTAGGACCAGAACCTACGACTTGAACCAGTCTGAACCAGGACTGAGCTAGGACCAGACTACTACTGAACAGACTGAACCAGGACCGAGCTGAACCAGACTACTACTGAAACAGACTGAACCAGGACTGAGCTAGGACCAGACTACTACTGAACCAGGACCAACCAGGACCAACCCAGGACTGAAACAGACCTGAACCAGGACCGAGCTAGGACCAGACTACGACTGAACCAGGACCAGGACCAACCCAGGACTGAAACAGACCTGAACAGGACTGAGCTAGGACAGACTACGACTGAAACAGACCTGAACCAGGACTGAGCTAGGACCAGACTACGACTGAACCAGGACTGAACCAGGACCAACCAGGACTGAAACAGACCTGAACCAGGACCGAGCTAGGGACCAGACTACGACTGAACCAGGACAACAACCAACAGGACTGAACAGACCTGACCAGACCGAGCTAGACCAGACTACGACTGAACCAGGACCAACCCAGGACTGAAACAGACAACAGGACCTAGAACCGACTGGACCAACTGAAACACTGAAAAGACCTGAACCAGGACTGAGCTAGGACCAGACTACTACTGAAACAGAACTGAACCAGGACCGAGCTAGGACCAGACTACGACTGAACCAGGCTCAAACCAGGACCAAACCAGGACTGAACCAGGACTTAACCAGAATGGAAGAAAAACCAGGACTGAACTGGAACCAAAGCCGTGTTAATTTGAAGAAGTGCAGCTCTTTAATCCTCATCTCTTTTTTGGGAAGAGCGTTTAGATTTTGTGGAGAGAGATTTGGACGATTGGAAACTTCAGTCTTGAATGAAAAACACTTCCTAGTTTGTGGTTGCTACGTTACACTTTTGTGCAAAACGTGAAAAGTTCCTGCAGTTTCTTCCTCATTTACTCGACCACATCTTGGACTTTTGCTTTTTTGTCAGCGAAAGCAGTTTTATTCACTTGTTGTTGTTTATTTTTCAGTGGCCAATGGGAGCTGCTCTTACATGGACGAGGAGGAGGACGGAGAGATGTTCGGACACGAGACGTCCTTCAGCAGCTCCCTCCAGCAGAACTCGTATCTGCACGAGAGGTCTGTTTGAAAACCCACTTAGAAGGACCGAACAGGGACTGACACGAGACTTGAACCTGGATCTTATGAAGCAGGACAAGTTCAACACTAAGCCTAGACTCAATTAGGATGAACCTGGACTTCTATTGATATGAACCTATTTTAGAACCTAACCAGGACTAAACCAAGACTTACAGATACAGCATCTAAATCGGGACAATGAACCAGGGCTGAACTGGGCACTCAGCCAGGACTGAAGCAGGACTGAAGCAAGACTAAAGCAAGACTAAAGCAAGACTAAAGCAAGACTAAAGCAAGACTAAAGCAAGACTAAAGCAAGACTAAAGCAAGACTAAAGCAAGACTAAAGCAGGACTAAAGAGGGACTAAAGCGGGACTAAAGCGGGACTAAAGCGGGACTAAAGCGGGACTAAAGCGGGACTAACGGGACCAAAACTCAGTCAAAATCAGGACAAAGCGTGAAGCGTGAAAACAAGTGAGAAACTCCCCTCGTTTAGAGAAAGCTTTCGTTTGCGCTCATAATATTGATAATTACGGAATTAAATAAAGAAAATATACTGTAAATTATAACCAACTCTTTCTAAGCACATCAATGTATGCGATGTTCCTCTTATTCAAGGCGTCACCCAATATTCCATCATCATGACTGTGTGAAAATCAAGTTCATATTGAATTACCTTGAATTAACGTAAGTAAAAAAAAAAAAAAATTGGGAATTTTTTAATTCATTTTTTAATATTATTTTTTTATTTAAAAAAATTGTTTTTCAAATTTATAACACACAGTAAAAAAAATAAAAAAGAAAGAAGACCAGAGAGAACAGATATAAATTAAAAATAAATAAAAAAGAAAGCGTCTGTCAAATGGATCCATCTTCAAACTAAGCACTAACAGTGCATTTTGCGTTTGTGAGGGTTTTTGGCATTTTTTATGTTGTATTGGAAATGTGCTAAAATCTTCCGTCCATTCCATTGTATCCAGAGTTATTCATGATCCTGCAACAACTCGCCTCATTTAGGATTTGTATTTCCATTGCACAGTTTTGCAGGTGCATTTTATTCCTATTTTAAAGTCTGAATTTGCATCTCTTCTTTTTGTTTCCAGTTTTCGTGACAACCTGAACCACGTGTTGTCCCAGAACCAGAACCCTCGCCAGTTCCTTCACGTGAAAGCGTCGAAGAGCATGGACCTGGGTACGCCCCCGAGCCGGCAGCACACTGGTGGGACACTCTAAACCTGTTTTAGCACTGCATGGAGGCTGCCCGCATGTGCCCGTAACTCCTCCTCCTCCTCGTGCACGGCTCCTGCAACATCTGCACCGGCCTCACACCCGACCTGTACCTCACACCCCGACCTGTACCCTCTGACCTGACCTGTACCCTCTGACCTGACCTGTACCCTCTGACCCGACCTGTACCCTCAGACCCGACCATGTACCCTCTGACCCGACCTGTACCCCTGACCCGACCTGTACCTGACTGACCCGACTGACCCTCACACCGACCTGTACCCTCTGACCCGACTGTACCCTCAGACGCGACTGTACCCTCTGACCTGACCTGTAGCCTCCGACTGTACCCTCTGACCTGACCTGTACCCTCTGACCTGACCTGTACCCCTCTGACCTGACCTGTACCTCTGACCTGACCTGTACCCTCTGACTGACCTGTACCTCGACCTGTACCCTCTGACACTGACCTGTACCTCTGACCTGACCTGTACCCTGACCCGACCTGTTACCTCAGACCCGACCTGTACCCTCTGACCTGACCTGTAGCCTCTGACCCGACCTGTACCTCTGACCCGACCTGTACCCTCTGACCTGACCTGTACCTCTCTGACCTGACCTGTACCCTCTGACCTGACCTGTAACCCCTCTGACCCGACCTGTACCCTCTGACCCTCCTGTACCCTCCCTCAGACCCGACCTGTACCCTCTGACCTGACCTGTACCCTCACACCCGACCTGTACCTCTGACCGACCTGTACCCTCCTGACCCGACCTGTACCCTCTGACCGACCTGTACCCTCTGACCGACCCGACCTGTACCTAGACCCGACTGTACCCTACCCGACGACTGTACCCTCTGACCCACCTGTACCCTCTGACCCGACCTGTACCCTTGACCCGACCTGTACCCTCACACCGACCTGTACCCTCTGACCCGACCTGTACCCTCTGACCTGACCTGTACCGACCTGTACCCTCTGACCCGCCCTGTACCCTCTGACCCGCCCTGTACCCTCAAACCCGACCTGTACCCTCCGCACAGGTCACACACGTCACACACTCGCACGGGGCTGCCCAAAGTGAGGCCTGCGGGTCTGTCCTCGTCCCTTCAGGAGGTTTCGTTTGGCCTCTTAGGGTTCCAAAGGGTTCTTCTTTGATATAGTCCAATCCACGTTATTTTTATGGCACATTTTACAAACAGAAGCGTTCTCCAAAGTGCTGCAGGAAGTGAAAGAAAATCATCCATTTAACACAATAAATAGAACACAAATAATACAACAAAATGACAACAACAGAGTCGAAAATAAACCATATGAAATACAGTCATTGGCATAAATAATTACAATCAATAAAAACAAACCAATTTAAAAAGACAAGCAATAGTTTGTAGGACCACCACACATCTGACCGCTTTATTAGAAAAAAACAGTAAAGCATTTGAACATTGACTATTACGTTTAAGCCACGGAGAAATGGACAAGCTCGAGATCCTCATGTCGTGCTCCACATTAGAACCGGAGTCAGGATTAAAGTCAGAGTTAGTTAAGGTTATGGTTAAGGTTATGGTTAAGGTTATGGTTAAGGTTATGCAATGTCTAAAAAACCATGGAAACCCATGCTTTTTTCAAAAGATAAAACATATTTAAATACACCTTTAAAAAGTCGGTCAAATTTGTCCATTTCCAAATGAAGTTCGAATGTGATTTTTGTCTAATATCTGTAACATTTGTGTTTTCAAAGGGATAAAAGAACAAAACACTTTATAAAGCATTTATTACACATATATTCAGCATATATCAGATCCTTATGTAACAAATCATTCTTAATTAATAATTTTATTTCTTCTTATAATCTTGATTTTATGTTTTTAACTGAAACATGGCTTGACAAAAACACAGGAAATTTAGTTCTAATAGAGTCTGCTCCACCCAACTTTATGTTTGAATCTGAAACACGAGAAAACAAAAAGGGAGGAGGTGTGTGTGCTTTTGTTAGAGATGAAATAGTTCCCCACAGGTTGTCCTTTGGGGTGTTTTCAACATTTGAGTACGTATCCTTTAAAATTGAGCTAAAACAGTCTCCATCCATTCTCTTCATTGTTTTATACAAGCCTCCTCAGCACTGCAAAAGTTTTATTGATGATTTTACTGAGATGCTTTCAGTCGTATGCACAGACTTTGATGGTTTGGTTATAACAGGTGATTTCAATGTTCATGTTGATAATATTTGTGACAGAAACGCTAAAGAGCTTCATGCTGTCCTTGAAACTTTCGGTCTTACTCAGCGCGTGAGTGGCCCCACCCACAGCAGAGGCAGCACACTCTAGATCTTCTAATTACAAAAGGGGTTAATATTCCAAACGTCAATGTGGTCGATGCTTGCCGTCTGATCATTTTCTGTGTCTTCTTTGACCTGTCTGTTTTTCCCAAACCACCAGCTGGTCCTGCAGTTGTCCGGAGGAGACACATAAATGACAGCACGGGAAAACTGTTTATGGAAATGATAAACTTTGAAAATGTCTCATGTTCTAATGTAAATGATTTGTTGAACTCTGTTACATCTAGTGTTTTGAATGTTCTCGACACCATTGCCCCTATGAAGGCTAAAATTGTTAAAAATAAGCAGAAGGCGCCATGGAGAAATGATGATTCGGTCAGGGCACAGAAAAGGGAGTGCCGTCGGGCCGAACGAAAATGGCGCAAGTCGAAGCTCCAGGTTCAGAAAGAGATTTACAGAGAGAAGTTGTACATGTACAACCTCATTTTATGTAGAACTAGGGAAGGATATTTTTCTGAAATAATTGGAAGCTGCAGTAACAACTCGCGTGTCCTGTTGCCACAGTAACAGATGAACAAACCCTCCAGCTCAGCTGCCGTTAGAACTCATTTCCACATCCAAGTGTAATGAGTTTGCATTATTCTTTAATGACAAAGTTCAGGGCATTAAAAATGCTATCAATTCTACAATGCAAAAAATAAACCCTCAAACCACCTACACACTTAGAGCTGACTCACTTTGCACCTGTAACTGACAAAACTGTCCAGGAGATCATCACCAGCCTGAGTTCATCTACATGCTGCCTCGATGTGTTACCCACCAGATTTCTAAAGTCTGTGCTGAACAGTTTGTTAGCACCACTCACTCACAATAGTTAACATGTCGCTTCAATCTGGAACATTCCCAATGTCTTTGAAAACTGCGGTCATAAAGCCTCTCCTAAAAGAAGAGCAGTCTTGATGCCGCAGTACTGAGTCAATTACCGGCCCATCTCTAATCTGCCATTTTGGGGCAAAGTCCTTGAAAAGGTTGTTTACCAACAGCTCACTGATTTCCTCTTAATAAACAACTCATTTGATGTTTTCCAGTCAGGTTTTAGACCTCATCACAGCACTGAGACTGCTGTTGTCAAGGTGACAAATGACATCCACCTGAACACTGACGCGGGCAAAGCCTCAGTCTTAATTCTGTTAGATCTGAGTGCTGCTTTTGACACTGTCGATCATGGGACCCTCTTACAGAGACTAGAGGACTGGGTGGGCATCACTGGCACTGCCCTAAACTGGTTAAAGTCCTATCTGGAAGACAGGAAATTTCTTTATCGAAATTGGTAACTGTGTCTCAGACCAGATGCCCCTGACCTGTGGGGTGCCCCAAGGGTCAATCCTGGGACCCCTTCTGTTCAACCTCTACATGCTGCCGTTAGGTCAGTTGATACGCAGCGAGAATGTGTCCTATCACAATTACGCAGACGACACTCAGATCTATGTTTCACTGACGGCAGGTGAATATGGACCAGTGGATTCACTCTGTCACTGCATCCAACAGATCAGTGTGTGGATGCAAAACAACTTTCTCCAGCTGAACTCAGACAAGACTGAAATCATCGTCTTTGGCCCACAGAAACAAAGAGAAATTTTTAACTGTCACCTCCAGAGTCTCGCTCTAAAACCTACACATCAAGTTAGAAATCTGGGGGTAATAATGGACTCAGACTTGAATTTTAACAGCCACGTCAGATCAATCACATCAGCAGCTTTTTACCATCTAAAAAACATTGCCAAAAATCAAAAGTATAGTGTCTAAACCAGACCTGGAGAGACTTATCCATGCGTTTGTCTCTAGTAGATTAGACTACTGTAACGGCCTGCTCACTGGCCTCTCCAAACGAGCTGTAAAACAGCTGCAGTACATCCAGAACGCTGCTGCTCGGGTCCTGACTAGAACCAGGAAGTACGATCACATTAGTCCTGTGCTCAGGTCTCTGCACTGCCCCCTGTGGCTCAGAGAATAGACTTCAAAGCAGCTCTGCTTGTATACAAGTCTCTCCATGGCCTAGCACCAAAGTACATCTCGGACATGTTAGTGCCATATGAACCATCTCGGACTCTGAGGACCTCAGGGACCGGCCTCCTGCTGGTGCCCAGAGTCAGGACTAAACATGGGGAATGTGCGTTTCAGTTTTATGCAGCTAAAAATCTGGAACAGTCTTCCTGAGGATGTGAGACAGGCCGCTACTCTGGCAATGTTCAAATCTAAACTAAAAACTGTTTTGTTTGGCTGTGCATATGACTGAAATGCTTTTCTTTGCACTCTTCTCTTTTATGTCTTGAACTAAGATTTTGTGATTTCTGCCATGTCTTTGTGATTTTAATGCATTTTTTTCCTGTTGTGTGAAGCACTTTGAATTGCCTTGTGTATGAATTGTGCTCTACAAATAAACTTGCCTTGCCTTGCCTATATTCAGCGTTTCCTGTAAAAGTGGTACAACAGTAACAGTAAAGCAAAGGCCACAATTGAATAATACTTTATCCTTACGGCTCACTTGTGCGTGGCTCTCGTCCTTACGGCTTCACTTGTGCGTGGCTCTCGTCTTACGGCTCACTTGTGCGTGGCTCTCGTCCTTACGGCTCACTTGTGCGTGGCTCTCGTCCTTACGGCTCACTTTGTGCGTGGCTCTCGTCCTTACGGCTCACTTGTGCGTGGCTCTCATCCTTACGGCTCACTTGTGCGTGGCTCTTATCCTTACGGCTCACTTTTGCGTGGCTCTCATCGTCCTTACGGCTCACTTGTGCGTGGCTCTCATCCTTACGGCTCACTTTGCGTGGCTCTCTCATCCTCACGGGCTCACTTGTGCGTGGCTCTCATCCTTACGGCTCACTTGTGCGTGGCTCATCCTTACGGCTCACTTTGTGCGTGGCTCTCATCCTCACGGCTCTTGTGCGTGGCTCATCCTACGGCTCACTTGTGCGTGGCTCTCATCCTTAACGGCTCACTTGTTGCGTGGCTCTCATCCTCACGGCTCACTTGTGCGTGGCTCTCCCTTACGGCTCACTTGTGCGTGGCTCATCTTTGTGGCTCTCATCCTCACGGCTCACTTGTGCGTGGCTCTCATCCTTACGGCTCACTTGTGCGTGGCTCTCATCCTTACGGCTCGTCTCACTTGGCTGCGTGGCTCTCATCCTCACCTCACGGCTCACTTGTGCGTGGCTCTCATCCTTACGGCTCACTTGTGCGTGGCTCTCATCTTACGGCTCACTTGTGCGTGGCTCTCATCCTTTACGGCTCACTTGTGCGTGGCTCTCATCCTTACGGCTCACTTGTGCGTGGCTCTATCTTACGGCTCACTTGTGCGTGGCTCATCCTTACGGCTCACTTGTGCGTGGCTCTCATCCTTACGGCTCACTTGTGCGTGGCTCTCATCCTCACGGCTCACTTTGTGCGTGGCTCTCATTCCTTACGGCTCACTTGTGCGTGGCTCTCATCCTTACGGCTCACTTGTGCGTGGCTCTCATCCTTACGGCTCACTTGTGCGTGCTCTCATCCTTACGGGCTCACTTGTGCGTGGCTCTCATCCTTACGGCTCACTTGTGCGTGGCTCTCATCCTCACGGCTCACTTGTGCGTGGCTCTCATCCTTACGGCTCAACTTGTGCGTGGCTCTCATCCTTACGGCTCACTTGTGCGTGGCTCTCATCCTTCACGGCTCACTTGTGCGTGGCTCTCATCCTTACGGCTCACTTGTGGCGTGGCTCTCATCCTTACGGCTCACTTGTGCGTGGCTCTCATCCTTACGGCTCACTTTTGTGCGTGGCTCTCATCCTCACGGCTCACTTGTGCGTGGCTCTCATCCTTACGGCTCACTTGTGCGTGGCTCTTCATCCTTACGGCTCACTTGTGCGTGGCTCTCTCATCCTTACGGCTCACTTGTGCGTGGCTCATCTTATGGCTCACTTGTGCGTGGCTCTCATCCTTTACGGCTCACTTGGCGTGGCTCTCATCCTTACGGCTCACTTGTGCGTGGCTCATCCTTACGGCTCACTTGTGCGTGGCTCTCATCCTTACGGCTCACTTGTGCGTGGCTCTCATCCTTACGGCTCACTTGTGCGTGGCTCATCCTTACGGCTCACTTGTGCGTGGCTCTCATCCTTACGGCTCACTTGTGCGCGTGCTCTCATCCTTACGGCTCACTTGTGCGTGGCTCTCATCCTTACGGCTCACCTTGTGCGTGGCTCTCATCCTTACGGCTCACTTGTGCGTGGCTCACCTTACCTCACTTGTGCGTGGCTTCACCTACGGCTCACTTGTGCTGCTCATGGCTCAGTGCGTGTTCATTCGGCTCACTTGTCGTGGCTCATTCTTACGGCTCACCTGCATGAGTGTGTTTTCTTTGTCAAATCGCTCCGGACCGGCCTTTTCTTTTAATCCTGCACAAACGTACTAATTACCAAAACTCAATCAATTCCGAGGCTGTGATTTCTGCCTCACGTGTCTGACAAAAGACTGGAACAAGCAACAATTTGAGCGCCTTTTATGGTGCAAAAGAGCGCTCGGATTTGAACCTGTTTTCCACGCTCCGCCTGTTGCTCCGAGATGATCGATTAACGCTGACATTTTGAGAGTCAAAAACAAAAAAAACCATTGAGATTTATGATTGCTAATGTTTGGCCCAGTCGTGTGTTCTGTGACGCCGCTCGCCGCTCGTCCACAATAGCGCATTGTTTGAAATGTCACTCCCTTTTCTAAGCTGGATTTGCAAAAAGAGCGGGGGAAGAAGAGGGGGGATTTCGGGAACTGCCTGGAATTAGAAGTCGGCCGCGATATTCGCCGCTTGTCCGTACATCAAGCCTCTTTGTAGTTTTTACGCACTTGATCTTTGCTAAATGCCAACCGAACTAAATGAGCTTTTCTGTCATGATGGCGCAACTGTCGGCGCCAAAACGCATGGATTGGCAGCAAGAACGGGAGAATGCAAATGGCCCATTTATTAAGAAGCTGCACAGGAAGTGTATGAGGAAGCACAACTGTGATTGGACCAGCTCCGGACTTTGACTCGGCAAAAAGAAGTCCTGTTTGGGAAGGGTTACGATACATGGATTTAGCCTTTAAAACAGGGTCGCTTTAGTGCCTTTAAAGTGATTAAAATGCAGGCATTTAATTGAAAATAACATATTTGAACATAGATAACATTCCTTAATATCATAATAGTCATACCTGCATATAAATGATGTGGAAGTTTAAATAATCGTACACTTAGACCATCAAATTCTGATTCATTATTTACAGTTTCATATTTGTAAAACTTGTGAAAAATGGTCACTTTGGTTTTGCTTTGTCTTTTTACAATCATTTCCTGAACGCGAGTCTGAAAGCACATGCTTTTACGGGGCTCGCTGTAGTTTGTGTTTTAGAACTGAAGCTGGACACGATCGATGAACTTGACCAGATACGAGTCATTGACCTTGGGGTCGCACACATGGCATTTTTAAAGCTTCCCAGACTTGTTTTGGTCACGTGTTCGAGAACGTGAACCAAACATGGAATTCTCAGTTACTTAATGTCATTCCTGCTAAATATGAACAACCCTGATTCACTGCTGACCCTAAATTCAGACAATACTCGTATACTCTGGAGCTCTTCTCAGAATCGCTAAAAGAAAGTTCCTTTATAAATCTATTCCTTCTGCACCACGACGGGAGTATGTTTGTAATTCGATTTTCTCTATTTCATTTATGAAGTGATTATTTTGCCTCACTGTGCTCACATTTTCAGAACAGTGCGGGGAAAAAGGTTTTAATTTAGTTCAGCCCGTCCAGGAAATCCCTCTTCCTCCGTTCGAGACTGTTTAATTGGAATAATGTGATTCATTGTGATGAATTTGAGTGTTTCATCCTCAAAAGCGCGTCCGTTTGACATGTTTAAATGCGTTATGGGGAAGAAATATGACTATGTAGAAAAGTCAAGTTGTGCCACCTGCCCGTCTCCATGGAGATCGCCTTGCATGTAATGTCCCACAGTAGGGCATTACATGTACCTTCTTTCATGTATTCACTAACAGTTACTTTTGTTCAGCCTTTATTTATTTATTTATTCATTTTTTTCCTCTCGATTAGTCAGCAAGTGAAACGGTTATTTCAATTGTGTTTTCTTTATTTACTTTTTGCCGTCATTTTTTTTCTTTTTTCTTTTAAAAAAGTTTTCCAAAAAAGAACAGACAAAAACAAACAGAACATGACCAGAGGTTTAAATACGGACTAAAGGCTTCTGGATTGAACATATTTACGAATAAAATGCAAATAATAATTCTAATCTGAGATAAATCATTCATTTTTGACATGTGGATTGAATAATTCCACTGTCTTTTGCTCTAAAATGTCTTTTTAGAGTCTTGAGCAGCTCCTCCAGATCGTTAAAACATTAGACTGATTTCTGTAACTGCGACGAGGAAAATACTATTCCGATCATTGTTTACGCTCAGTCAGTTAAACCTTACAGCGCGACGCGGGGTCAACAACCGCCACAACCGCCACACCCGGGCCGCGCTCTGTCGCCGCTCTGTCGCCGGGCTGCGCTCTGTCGCCGGGCCCCGCTCCGGGCGTGTTACAACAGACTGAAGTGTTTGTTGTTTTGAGCGCCGTTGCCGCTGAGAGACACACGGAATCCGGACTCGCTTTTCATTAGTCAGAGAATTTGAAAGGGGGCGTGTTTTGCGACTGCGGTTTGTAGAGAGCACAGGACAGTGCGACCAGTCAGATGTGGTTCTCATTGGCTCTTCATGCTCCGTGACTTTGGGCAGAGGGAGTTCCATTGGCTCTTCCAGGCTCCGTGGCTTTGGGCAGAGGGAGTTCTCATTGGCTCTTCCAGGCTCCGTGGCTTTGGGCAGAGGGAGTTCTCACATTGGCTCTTCCAGGCTCCGTGGCTTTGGGCAGAGGGAGTTCTCATTGGCTCTTCCAGGCTCGTGGCTCTTTGGGCAGAGGGAGTTCTCATTGGCTCTTCCAGGCTCCGTGGCTGTGGGCAGAGGAGAGTGAAAACGCAGCTATGGTGGCAGAACAAATGCTCCATTACAAGTTAAGAATAAATAAGGACGAAGTCAAATCGACTCTATTGTTCATGTTATATTCGCTCTTTAAATAGACTATTCTGTGGTTGCCATGGTTGCGATAGTTCTCTTTTCTTCCACAAATGAGAATGCAGCTGAATTAGGGGTGTGACGATATCAAATGTTCGTGTGAGAAAAACCATCACGATTTCACGATTGTTGAGATTGTAACAGTGAAATCTTTCCTTTTCTTTCGTTCCCTTGGTCTGACATTACTTCTCCTCAAGTTCGTAGCCAGATTTTAAAAAGTAATTTACATTTAGATCTCTATTTTGGAAGATGGATTGAACTAAAAAAGACTCAATTTTGCATCTAAAATGGTCCCTATTATTTTTTTGGTTCTTACAATTATATCGTGACCTGAATAATCCCAATTATCGATCAACCTGACAATCTTGTCATCCAGACACTGACTGTTGACACTATTCCTGTAAAAAGTTCCAAAATGAGCTCTTCTTACACCTTCTTGTGCACTACACGGCCTCGAACCGCGCAGAATAAACCTACGTGGGAGTCTTAGATGTTTGCAGACCAGATCCAACTGCACATGTGCCGAGAAGAAGCCAATTTATATATATTTTTAACGTTAATATTGATTTGAATTAGGACAGTGCATATTAATCAACGTGTCAGCAGCAGCTTCAACATAAATATGCATAAATGGGCACAAAAGCAGGTAAAAAGCACTAAACATGAAATGAAGACTTGAAACCTGACAGACACGCCCACACACGTGAGGAAACGGATCATTCCATTGGAATCATCTTTGTTTGGAGCTCTGTTCACGGTTCTAATGATTCGACAGTCGTTAGAAATACATTTAATCATACCGAGAACTAGTTTGTGTAATGAATTTGGGGGTGAAGGAGTGGGAGGAGTTCCGTCCGTTAGCAGTTTAGCTCAGTGAATCAGACCCGGGTCGAGATCATCATCGTTATGGAGCTGATATTTAAACATCATCATATGTCGAGTAAGTCTCGTGCACTGTGTTTGGTTTTGTCCATAATATAGCCTTTAAAAGTGTTCATATTGTGGGTTAGGGCATCTTTTAGGGCATCTTTTAGGGCATCTTTTAGGGCATCCCTCAGTTCTTTTAAGGGGTGATGCATTGTTCCTGATGCATGGCGCTTAAGCATGAACGCTGCATTGTTTTTCCTCACTTTCAACAAATGAGTGTGATTTCTTTGTTTGTTTCCCCCGTTGTCGGATGATACAGCTTTGAGTTATCAAGTCAAGTCATTGTGTAAACTATAACTATACCACAAATCAACTTTGACAATACACGGATCATTGGAGAGCGAGGCAACCGTTGTACAAACACATTATTCGTGTATTGACAGCGAGTGCTTCGTTTGGCCCCCGAAGAATCCGCTTTGACGAACAACTCCAACTGATCGTGAGAATGTGTTTATTCTCAGCTTCGTCTCCAAAATGTCATTTGTTTATGTTGTGTTGGGTTTCAAGTGAAGGAATTTAGCATTCATGATGTATTGTTCCTGGTAATGATAGAACACAGTGACGACACTGGCAAAAGTATGAAGTGTCGAGAAGCCAAAAAGCAACATGTGCAAAGCCGTTTCAGACTGTGGAACTGACTGTTGACTTGTTGTTTTTCCTACAGTTGAAGATGAGAGCAACATTGGAGCCATGGATGGAAACATCGCAGGTGAGACCCTCATTTTTAAGTTTTATGGAATTGGAAAGTGTTGCAGCTCCTCCACCGCTCGCTGACTAGAGATGTCACAGTGTCAAATCTGAGTGTAAAGATCATTGAGAGAAAAAAAACCAAAAAAACATTTAAATAATAATAATGCATCATGATGATAGTATTTTTAGTATTATTATTAGTATTAGTTGTTATTAGTATTAGTATTATTAGTATAGTTAATAATAATAATAATAATAATAATAATAATAATAATAATAATAATAATATAATAATAATAAAGCATACTACTACTAATAATGCATAGTAGTAGTAATAATAATAAAATAATATAATAATAATAATAATAATAATAATAATAATAATAATAATAATAATGCATAATAATATGCATAATAATAATGCATAATAATGAATAATAATAACAATCATATAATGCATTATAATACATAATTAATAATAATAATAATAATAATAATAATAATAATAATAAATAATACATCATTCCTCAACCTGCATTATGACATTAAACTTCCTGACTGACAAAAGCTGCGAATACTTCACCTTTAGATGCACGTTCTTCTAAACTGATCTTACGATGACATTGGGACCTGACTAACCGAATAGTCTTGACTTGGTGTGTTCAATACCGTGGACTGTTGTCAACATTATCTCATTGTGTGCGGTTGTTTCCATGGTGTTATTGCTTTGCCTGGCATCAAACAAATCAATAGTGTATTTCATTAATTCATTTATTATTCATTCAACGTTTTTTGGACCAGGGCGGACCTATTGAGATCTATTTTTCTGTTGTGAGGATGACCGAGTCTGCGGTGCATGTCGAAACAGACGTGACAACATTATAACACAGAGAAAAGCGAATAAAAGCACTGCAAAATTACAACCTTAGAGTGAGAACCCCTGAACATAAACTAGCTCAGAAAGTTTCAGCTCAGTTTGTAGAGTGTTCCAAGCTGTGGGAGCAGCATAACTAGAAGCTCGCGTCCCCAAATCGGTCCGCACTCGAGAGACAAATAATCTCCAAAAGTCACGTGAACGCAGGGAAAAGGAGAGCACTGATAAGGAGGGGCATAGGCACGATCATTATTATTCATTCATTCAATTACGGGTGGTGGTGTTGTTGTTGCTTCCTCTGAGCGGGGTCGCCTCTCCGCTGATCTGACGGTGGTATTATCTCTCTGTCGATGCCATACAGTAAAAAGAACATCTCTGTTAAAGGACCTCTGCGTCCTAGCTTGGATTGACTCTAGTTTTCTGCCATAAGACCAAGCCCCCGGAAAACAAAATGGCGCCCAATTCAAGCCTATGGTGTGTACTCATTGCGCATGTCTCCAAAAAAGTTCCCTACTTCCGCGTTACTTCCTGAATAGGGAGTCTAGTGCCTCCCCTTTTGTGACGACATCGGCGTGTCGCTTTGGCGTCGGGAACGAGCACGGCGACGCAGAACGAGAGAAAGACTGAGGACAGTTAGAGCGGACTTTTGGAGTCTGAGGTCTTGAAATGGTGACGACATGTGAATGATGAACTGTTATATCTATAAATATAAAGGTTTCATGTTGTAAAGCTCTGCTATTGAAGAGAATTATAACAAATGTTAAGATGAAAAGTCCGATTTCATTGTTATTAACGTTTAATTCATTCATGTACACTATGTAATTTGGCCTAAATGCACTGATTTCCTGCCACTGTTTGCAGTGCAATTTATATCAAACCAGAAGAAATAGAAAAGAATGGTTTCTTTGCAGAAAGCATGAGCCGTGAATCTCATGAATGCTTCTTTTTGTGAAGCTAAACGTTAGCTTGTGTTAGCTTGTGTTAGCGTGTGTTAGCGTTGTGTTAGCGTGTGTTAGCTTGTGTTTAGCTTGTGTTAGCGTGTGTGAACTGTGTAATCGTTTCATTTCCACTTCATATGAATGATGTGTGAAAACGTGTGAAATTACATAAAACACAATGTTCGTGTCTCGTTTGTTCTCGTCTTCTGTTGGTTTCCGTCCGACACGCGCTCTTCTGATCGTTCAAGAGGAGTGCGTGCGCGGTCAGAGCCGCGGACATGTTCGACGTGACGTTAAAAATGTGATTTTTAAGGATTTTAGAAACGGTAAAAGAGTGACATTCCTTCTATTTTTATATTTAGACTAAAAATAATTTCGCACTTTCGGTAATTTTACAGGCCGAACTGTTGAAATGGTTGGTGCCTGAGGCTGCAGTACCGCGGAGCGGCCACTACTCAATTTGGATCGCGGACAGAGGGGCGCCCCGTGCCTTATCCAGTTAATATACATCCATGCATAAGACCCCCCTGTAGCGCGCGATCACAAGCGTTCATGCGTCCTTCAGATATCTGTCTATCGATCCATTCATGGATTCTTCAGACTGGGGCCTGATCAGAGACTGTCAGCGTGTGTGACAGGCGTGTGACAGGCGTGTGCGAGTGTGAGGGTGACAGGCGTGTGTGTGACAGGCGTGTGTGTGACACGGCGTGTGCGAGTGTGTGACAGGCGTGTGTGTGACAGGCTGTGCGAGTGTGTGACGGGCGTGTGTGTGACAGCGTGTGCGAGTATGTGACGGCGTGTGTGTGACAAGCGTGTGCATGTGTGTGATGGCGTGTGTGGACGGGCGTGTGTGGGACAGGCATGTGTAACAGGCGTGTGACAGGCCGCATTCCCTTGCTACATTCTCTCTCTCATCTCTCACCCCTCTCTCTCATCTCTCACCCCTCTCTCTCATCTCTCACCCCTCTCTCATATCTCTCATCCCTCTCTCTCATCTCTCAGCCCTTTCTCTCATCTCTCTCATCCCTTTCTCTCATCTCTCAGCCCTTTCTCTCATCCTCTCTCATCCCTTTCTCTCATCTCTCAGCCTTTCTCTCATCTCTCACCCCTCTCTCTCTCATCTCTCACCCCTCTCTCATATCTCTCATCCCTCTCTCTCATCTCTCAGCCCTTTCTCTCATCTCTCATCCCTCTCTCTCATCTCTCAGCCCTTTCTCTCATCTTCTCTCATCCCTTTCTCTCATCTCTCAGCCCTTTCTCTCATCTCTCACCCCTCTCTCTCATCTCTCAGCCCTCTCTCATATCTCTCATCCCTCTCTCTCATCTCTCATCCCTTTCTCATATCTCTCATCCCCTCTCTCATCTCTCATCTCTCTCTCACCCTCTCTCATCTCTCTCATCCCTCTCTCTCATCTCTCATCCCTCTCTCATCTCTCATCCCTCTCTCTCATCCCTCTCTCATATCTCTCATCCCTCTCTCATCATCTCTCATCACCTCTCTCTCATCTCTCATCCCCTCTCTCATCTCTCTCAGCCTCTCCTCTCCTCTCATCCCTTTCTCTCATCTCTCATCCCTCTCTCTCATCCCTCTCTCATCTCTCATCCCTCTCTCTCATCTCTCATCCCTCATTCTCAGCTCTCTCTCATCTCTCATCCTTCTCTCAGCCCTCTCTCATATCCTCACTTTCTCATATCTCTCATCCCCTCTCTCATCTCTCATCCCTCTCTCATCACTCACCCTCTCTCATCTCTCTCATCCTTCTCTCTCATCCTCTCTCCCTCTCTCTATCCTCTCTCATCTCTCATCCCTCTCTCATCTCCCATTTCTCTCATCTCTCATCCCTCTCTCTCATCCCTCTCCCCTCTCTCTTTAAAGGCTTCATACTCACACAGCACAAAGGAGATGACATGCATGTAGTGAGTTATCTTTCTAATCTCCCTTTGTTATTGACGATACACTTTTACTCACAGCTGTACATGTAAATATTTGCACATATTCTCTCCTGTAATCTTGTGGCCTTGTCAGTGCGCTTTTGGTCATAAAGATACTTAATACGTTTGGGAGCTTTTGACAATGCCATGCCCCCTTTAAAGTCGACTAATCAACGCACAAAGCATGTCTTTGGTCGACCAATCATTTATTTAGTCGTATGGCGATCCCCCCGCCCCGCCCCGCTCTCGTTCCCCTTCCTCTCATGTCAAGCCAGTTATTTTGCAGCCCTCCAGTCGCCCACTTGCACCCTGCCTCTTCCCGTCTCCTTTACTCTCAGCCCTCCGCCAGATATACCTCCTTAATTTGTGCAAAGTGCATATCAAAGCGTACGAGCGCGCACTGCCACTTCTAGCTCTCTCCTTAAAGACTCGGGGAGGAATAGACCGATGGAGAGGACACACTCATCTAAAAGCACTATACTGTTTTCAAAAAGCACTGTTGTTTCTTTCTTTTTCCCTATCTGGCGTTACCTTGAAGTCGCTACCTTTTCATTTGTAAGTACTTGAGTTTAGCGCCACTCTCTGAGCAAGGGTGCTATCTGCCACTTTCATCAATCAGAATGGCTTCTTTTACTGCCCCGCTTGTCCGCTGCTGTTGCTGTTGACTCATGCTGCAAGCAGAGTCCTATTAAAGGCAGTGTTGAAGTTTACAGTACCTTTTGTAATTACACGCTCCTTTTAATTAGAGGGGGAATTAACCTATAGCTCGAGCGAATTCAAAGCTGGCAGAATAATTAGCCTGTTTCTGGGTCTGCGTCAGTGGAGATGGCGCTAGCGATTGCGCGGCGCCACAGCTCACGGAAAATAAACTTTACGGGTCGTGTCTGTGTCCAGGACGTACCCGCCTAAGGCCCATAGCAGCTGGTAAAACTGCACTACTGTCACTGATTGGTTTTAGTTGGTAATAGCGGTGGGCAATATTGATAAAAATGTATATCTATAATAAAATTGTTCAGGAATGGGCCAAAAACCATACAATTAACCACAAAAGTGAAGAATTAGCGTTTGAAATCTTATTTTGTCCTACTTTCCATATATAGCTCCCGCCTCTAGTTGGTAATATGGAAAGAAGGTAAATTCATGATATAAATTGGGTTTCAATCGATTTGTCTATTGATTGTTCTTTTGATGAATTGATTCGATGTTTTGAAAACCAAGATTAAGCTGACGTGACGTTGGAGCTCACAACAAATGCAGATTGGACTCTGTGTGAACAATGATTTGACACACAACATTTATACTCGTGGTTGTCTTGCCCAAGGACACGTCCAAAGTACACCCTGGTCGAGGTTTTAACCGCCAACCTTCTTCACCTCCTGAGGGATTGTCCAAACCAAATACAGATTCTATTTTAGGTCGTTTAGTCGTTCGATGGTGACGACTGATTATTTTATTTGGAGTTATATATGGGCGTCGGCAGAAGGGAGAATGCCTGGCGTGACAGTTTCATCTGCTTTTCACGTACCATGTGTACTTCTCTGTGCACGTGGTAGATTTAGTCTGAAATGCTAAACAAAATTGAGAGGGGCTTTGCCAGGACCACGCTGCACTCCCTTTTAGTTAGTGGCACAGCTCAAAAACATCTCTAAAGTTTAGAACATTTTCACCATTTTAATAACTTAACAAAAATAACATATCAAATAAAATGGAATATGAAATAAAACGGTGAGGACCCAAAACGCAACAGCTCAAAAGAGACGCACACTAAACTGCGCCACACTTCCAGTCATCCTCTCCTTCAAATGAAATGTGTAATTGCGGTAGTTTTGCTGGTTGCAGACTTTCCTCATTAATGAAGAAAAAAACCCAAAAGAGAATGCACTCTGCACTGCTCCTAAATGTACTTTCTAATGTGTTTTTGGCCCAAATCAACCACTTGTCCGATCTCTTTAACCTTTTAGCTGGAAAAGCCTCTCCTCTTTTACTACGCCACATCGCACTGGGAATAGTTTTAACTGCGTTTTAACTGCGCGCTCCTGGCAACAACAATTCCTCCTTTTCCGACCTACGTTTTTCTGCCCGTGATGTAGTCTTTCTCAGTGATACGCCTCACACGGGACGACAGGCAGCTGCTTGGACCTGGGTCAGAGATTTGGGGTTTGGGGGTTCGTTTCAGGAACAATGACTTCTGGGAATGCCTTTTTTCCCCCCCTTTTTTCCCTTTCCCTCCGTTGCCTCCACGCCCTTCAAAAACAGCTGGGCGACCATCGTGAACGCAATATGAAAACTATTATTACGTCTCTGGTAATGCTGTGGAAATGGAAAGTATTGTCATTTTTAAGTCGTAGATGCAAAGTGAGGGAAATTGCAGACGTCGTTAGTGAAATTGTGTGGAGTTTTTAGCCCTGAGGTGAAAAATCTGGTGAGCGATTATGTTTCATTAACTAAACAGTCCTATTTGTGCACATGGAGAATAATCTACGCAATGTTGAGCTGGAGCCTTAATGTAGAACACAAAAGTCTTTATTTCAGCTGTTGAAAACCCCAAAGTAACATTTTGATTGGATGGGTGACTCTTGTGAACCGGTTTGCAGACTAGTCTTGGCCTTAAATCCAACTGTGTAGACGTGTCAACCATGTTACGTTAGAAGTTAGAAGTATTCGGGACAGTTAATCATCTACGCCAACATTTAGAAGTGTAGGAAAGTGTAGAACTTATTAAATTAAGTCAATTATGCGTTCACTTAAAATAAGACACTTTATAAACTAAACCAGGGCTATTCAACACAAGGCCTGGGGGCCATGATCAGGCCCTCCAAATGATGGATCCGGCCCACGACCCATCTTCCAAATAATATTAATAAATCTGGTTTAATTCTGGGTTAGCACTAGCTTTGACCTGGTTTGGTCTCGGTTTAGCCCTTGTTTAATTCTGCTTTAGACCTGTTTTGATTCTGGATGAGTTCAGATTTGGTTAGTCCTAGTCTAGTCCTAGTTTAATCCTGGTTCAGTACTGGAAGGGCACTTTTGCAAGGCAATGTTGGAAAAGCATTTTGTCTTTGTCAAAATGGACTATCAGCAGTTATTTTATTAAAACAGTGTTCAGAATCAGAATCAGAATCAGAATCAGAATGAGTTTCAGAATGACTTTATTGCCATTGTCAATGAACAAAATTCAAAGACGTAGGAACTTGTCTCGGCCTTAAGATGCAACATAAAACACTGAGCGATAATAAAACAACATATATTCAATCAAAAAAGGGCATGCATTAGGAAACAATTTAAAATTACTGTACAATAAAAATAAAAATATTCTTGAATATGTTATTATATTGAATACGTGAGTGAATATTTTTGCGACCCAAAATTAAGTCGAATAATCCTGAACTAAACTATGAACACAAACGGGTTTAATGTGTCACGATAAGGCTGAGTATAATTGCAATATGAAGCTTAAAATGTATGTTGTAGCAAGTTAGACAAAACAACATACTTGATTTGTACACTCTTTTCGTGTATATATATTTAAATGCGTCTGTACAGAGATACTCCAGAACTATACACATGCCATGTTGTTTTTTGTAAAATAATTAAATGTACACTGCTTCCAAGAATGTTCAACGTGCAATCCCACTGCATATGTTTCAAGGTATTTATTCTAGCAACAAAACACCAATATCTAAATAAATGCCAAATAGTTACTGCAGAAAACACCATTTGAAAACCTCAGCTTAATAACGTCCCTTTTATTTTTAGAGTTTGGCAAATCCTGAACTGAATTGTTAAAACAAGCTCGGCGTTTTACTGGAAACTCTTTGTGGTTAGACATGCCCGACGTGCCTCTTTGTGTTGGCAGATGTTCTCGCATTCATCCTAATGGTAAATCAAGTCAGCTGCAGACGTACAATAACATGGACTATAGGACAGTAATAAATAAATCACGCCACGCTGGATGGTTTCCAATTAGGGCCCATTTAAAAACGCTGACAGCAAGAGTGAAAGCTGGAAACTGGTTCAACACACGAGCCCGTATCAAACCCACTTTAAATAGGACAGAAAGAGGGAGGGAAACGGAGAGAAATGTGCTGACAGGACAAGAATGAGGAGCCGTGGTCTGCGCCGGTGATGGGGACTGCCCCGAGCTTTGTCTGAATATAAACATAAATGGTGGGTCATAAATATCCCCAAGGCTGATGAAAAGTTAAGTGTGGAGGAAGAACGGGACCCGTTTGTCTGTTTTTATGAATCTGGCTAATGTCTGTATTTTAGAGGTGTAATGTTTGTAAAGAGTTTTAACTTTTTGTGGTTGAGGGTCCTTCACTTGCATGTCTCATGGAGATGTTATTGTTTATTTTATCAGGACAGTATGATTAGAATGTAATATACACTGCCTGTCCAAAAAGTCGCCACTTGGATCTAAGAAAGTACAGTCCGTACGAGCCTCCTACTGGATAACTGCTGCACATGTGACCATCGTTCAGCCACGACACGGTGTTTCAAAACCCGGCCGATGCGGCGAGTGGCTTCTCATTTCTGAAACAACCAAGTGGAAAGACGAATCCCACGGTCATGCGTGTCTGAGAGGGGTCAAATCATTAGCATCGTGCAGAGAAGACGTGTAAGGAGAAGCAGAGACTTCAGATCTACTCCAGATCTGAACCCCGAGCTGGAGTTAGGGTGAGGCTGTGTGCAGCGGTCACTCTGCGGTCTGGAGTTGGGGTGAGGCTGTTTGCAGCGGTCACTCTGCGGTCTGGGGTTGGGGTGAGGCTGTGTGCAGCGTCACATCTGCGGTCTGGAGTTGGGGGTGAGGCTGTGTGCAGCGGTCACTCTGCGGTCTGGAGTTGGGTGAGGCTGTGTGCAGCGGTCACTCTGCGGTCTGGAGTTGGGGTGAGGCTGTGTCAGCAGCGGTCACTCTGCGGTCTGGAGTTGGGGTGAGGCTGTGTGCAGCGGTCACTTGCAGACGCTTATTGGAACGATGCCACAGCCAATGTGTACTGTAATCAAGGCTAAAGGTGGTCTTATGAAACATTAGAGCGCGTGCCCCCTTTTTGTGTCTGTGTTGACTTTTCCTTTTGACTTGCCGTTACAGAGGGTTTATCACATGCTCATGCAGCGTAAAAAGTCTTTCTAAAAAACGTTTGCTCTAAAATATGCCCTACATGTTTCTGATATTTCGGAGCCATGAATCCCCCGTTAGTATGAAATAAATGCGCCATGGACAAGTTAAATGCCATGTTGTGGAACAAAGCTATACAGACGAGCAGGTGGCACACTTACCAGAGAGGTTACAGGGTTTAGCTTTAATGATGGTTGGATGCATGTCCCAGTGACGGGTCAAAGCAACTGCCACCGATTTAATCAAGCAATAAAGAGAATTCTATCTTAAACATGGACGAAGAAGCCCACCACTATTGACCTTATTCCGCCCCGCCCACTTTTCCCTCTTTTCCCACGTGATCGGGACTTTACGCTGTAATGGCACTTCCGGTCCAGCGGGAATGCTGTTGGTTTAAATGGAGAACGGGGGGAAAAGTCTCACCTCTAAAATGCGTTTTAAAATGGATTGATTTGTGTAAAATATCCAATGTTCCCGTGACGATAAGTCAACAATGCACCGGTTCTCTGGGCGGGTCAAAAACGGCTTTGTCGTCGGTGTAGAACAACCGGAAGAAGGGTTACGTGGTGGCGTATGGCGGCGCCCAGACGTGTCTCCGGAATTAGGTGAATTGGCAAGAATTCAGTCACAAGTTCGCACAATTGGTCCTACAATACGTGTCGACTTTTGTCACACTTTTGCGATGCCTTTGCTGTGCCCGAGCGTCCTTCTTCCACCCACCACTACCATCCCACTCTTCGTCTCTCTCCTTGCCAACGCCATTCAGGCTTAGACGCTGACAAACTGTCCAAGGGGCTTAGGGGGGGACATCTTTATGAAAATGCATGTGCTCGTGTGTTGTGCGCTGCGCTGGGGAGGCGGCTGTGATCCATTGTCTGAATGTGTCCCCAGTGAAATTTTGACTTTGAAACACATTGACAAGGCGCTGCCAAAACGCCGTCTTTAGAGAGGCACATTTGAATCTATTCCCTCCACAGCCGCACAACCCGGACTTCTTATCTTCAACTGTTCCTTTGTTCAGCGTTTGTCTGTTTTCTGATCTTTCTGCTCTTTTGTGCTCAGTGGAAAAATACCATTCATGTGTTTTTTCTTTTCTTTTATTGAGTGGAAAAAGTGTTTTAAAGGTTCATGACGCATAATGAAGCAGTGTTTCTCAAACCGTGGTACTTCTTCGGCCTCGTCTGGATTGGGCTTTTGTGTTGCCGTGGTTTAGACCTGGTTTAGTCCTGATTTCGATCCACATTTGACCTTGTTGTGGCCCATTATAGTCGTCTTTAGTCATGCTTTCCACCCCGTTTTTCAGTCCATTTAAAGCGTTTCGTAGAAAGCCAAATATTTTCCGAGATTGTACTTGGTTTAGATTGTAGAGCTGTTGAGACGTGGCACCAAACCTTCACCGCCTCAGATGGTATTTGCCGTTTCGAGTACCAGATGTAAAACCACGCTATATCAGGCCCAGTCTCTTTTCTAAAATATGACATGAAAAACCGTGGATGAGGTACTTCTAGACTACGAGTAAACCAAAAGAGCACAAACATTTGAATAGATTTGCCTCTAAAATAAACCAGTTCTCAAACCGCAGAGGGCCAATGTTCTCTTTGAGCCCGTCCCATTCGTGTCATTGAGTTGCGTTTTTGGCATGATCAACCACACTGACACGCCCATCACATATATGACCAACTGTTTGACAAGACTTAACAAACATCCTTTGCGTGTTAGTCACATTTTGTAATCTTGCTGGCCGTGTTTTAGTGATGTCCAGCCTGTAGAGACATGAAGCTCAAGAAGACAGATGTTCTGCAGCTCATTCCCTCTGCACGCCCCGCCCTGATTTACACGAGTAGGATGTGAAAATACATGAGTGTTCAGAAAAGTCCTGTTTTCACCTACCCCCTGTCCCCGCCCACATCCATGTACTTTGAAAAAAGCGTCTCTGAAAAAAGACTCTGAGCGATCTCTGTTGGGTTTGCTTACTTTGCTTATATGTAAAAAAGACCTTTCCAAACTGTAGCTTTAGCAAACACAATCCTTTGTGTTTTGACTTGGGGCAGTATTTCTGGACATGGTGCATTGGTCATACATGTTTAGATCACTGAACATGACTAAATAACCACATGTTGGTGTCACTGCAGTGCCGTCTTCTTGACTCGCTCTTTTTCTGAAGCAGACGTTCGACCGCTCTCCTGTCTTTACTTTGCATTTCCCGACATGTAATTGTACTTTCATGCTCTGTACCTCTGCGGATGGAATGCCCTTTGACCCTTTCCCATCTGCGGAGCTTTAAATAAATAAATAAAACAAATAAAAGCTTGAAGCCTAATCACAAGATGGCCCTGTCATCTCTGGCTGCTTCGTCCATTTATCTGCATCGCCGCTCTAATCCAAAGCGTACTAGTACATGTACTTTACGGTCTGCGGGAGAAGTACCACGTGACGGCGGCGCGAGTGAAGGAGCGAGATGTCATGGTTTCAGGACTAATCACTGTTACAGTACGTGACAGTACGTGATGGATCCATTTCCAAAGGGGGTTTGTGTCTCGGGGGATGAGTGGATGTGAAGCCAAGTGTAGTGCAACGGATTACCCAGAGTACGCTGTCTGGGATTCTATGGGCTGCACATGTGCAACAAGTATGCCACAGTCAATGACGATGTCCTCTTCAGACTTATTGATCGAGCTTGTGTCAGAGCAGTTTGAGGAGGTCAAAGGTCAGGTCAGGTTGTTCTTGGACCTGGAGCTGCAGGAACAAGGACAAACGAGAACAAACTTCTTTCAGGCTTAAACACTTCAACCTTTATCAGAGCCACGCTATGCCCCGCCCCCATCAACTCAAACAACTGTTGTTGCTATGGTGATCATCAATAGTACAGGTGTAGACTTAAACTGTTATTTTAATAAAAATGTCTGAAATGATCATGTTTTTAATCTTAATTTCAAAAGAGAGATACATTTACAGCCACGCCCTCTTTGAAACTCAAACCAATCACAGCGCAGTTGTCTGACCGCCCTGAAAGAACTGCAGGAGCTGTAAGGTTTCTGAACAAACTTTGGCCGTAAAGACCCTCAGAGGTCAAAAATGTCCCCCCTCTGTGGCTTCCAGGACTCACCGTGGATGTGGTTGTTGGTGACCCAGGATTCACAACCATCTCAACTAGGGCTGCAGCTATCGATTATTTTAGTAATCGAGTAATCTATCGATTCTTTTCTTCGATTAATCGAGTAATCGGTTAATTTTTTTGTACATTCAGTAAACCATTTAAACGCTAATCAGTTTTTAGATAAACGTTATAGTTCATAGTAAACAAACAAATACAAAATAAGGAATGTTCTGCTTAAAATAAAAAAAAATATTCTTAATTTCGTATTTAAGATTCTGTCCTCAAAACAGCAACATTATTCACTTAGTCCAAACTGTTCTGTGTTGTATATAAAAATATATAGTAAAGAGACTAATTAACTTGTCATAGACTGTAAACAGTTACAGTTGGCTCTGTCACATCACTTCAAATAAGAATTTGTAATAAACCTTATGTATGGGTGGTGACCGGTGTCCTGGCGTTTTGAGCATTTTGCGCATTTTGCGTTTGCCGTTGTGGCTCGGTGTGCCGGTCACTTTGGCCTCCGCGTCTCGGACTTTTTTTCACAACAGATTTATTCTAACATAACCGCGTGGTCCTCGTGCTGTTTCCATGTGCATTGGCCTGTTTAAAAGACGACGTGGACTGGAAAGCAGAGTTGTTGAGTGGGGGGAGCGCTGAGGGTTCGCGCGGGGTGGTGTCGGGGCTGGGGTGGGCGGAGCTAGATGCGCGTGCTTTAGAGTTGCGCTTCGGATTTTATAATAGCATCCATGGCTCTTTCACTCATCAAAAACTCTTTAAAACGCGCCGCTCTCTTCCTGTTCACCTTCGTCAGGCGGAACAACTCCGTGTGAAAACAAATAAGCCACAAGTCGTTCCCTGCGCCACAGATTCACTGTTTTTAATTAAATATGTAAGAGTAAACGAATCATCGAGCAATAAAAATAATAATCGAAGCTTTTTTTGTAATCGAATTATTCGAATTTACTCGAGTAATCGTTGCGAGCCCCAATCTCAACCCCTCGTCACTTGATTCCATGACTTGCACATGTAACTAAAGATAGAAGTTGCTACGTGTGTTTATGAATGAAGATAAATCCCCAAAGATAACCCTATGAATGTTGAGAGTTATTTAAATCCCCAAAGCTCCAGAATACTCGTGGCTTTTGCATGCTGCAGCTCTACATAAACTTCACAGTGAGTATGGGATTTCGCAATGTCATTGTCATTCCCCGTCTGATGGTCCCTGATGGTCCGCGATGGTCCGTGATGGTCCGATGGTCCCTGATGGTCCGTTGATGGTCCAGATGGTCGCGATGGTCCCTGATTGTGTCCAGTTGATGGTCCCTGATGGTCCGCGATGGTCCTGATGGTCCGCGATGGTCCCTGATGGTCCGCGATGGTCCTGATGGTCCGCGGTCCGTGATGGTCCGTGTTGGTCCGCGATGGTCCTTGATGGTCCCTGATGGTCCGCAATGGTCCCTGATGGTCCGCGATGGTCCCCTGATGGTCCGCGATGCGTCCCTGATGTCCAATGGTCCCTGATGGTCCCTGAGGTCCGCATGATGGTCCGCGATGGTCCGCTGATTGGTCCCGGATGCTCCCTAGCCATGAGGTCCCTGACGGTCCCGCATGACGGTCGCCGATGTCCTGACGGTCCCTGATCCCTTATGGTCCGATGGTCCCTGATGGTCCGTGATGGTCTGACGTCCCTGACGTCCCTGACGGTCCCTGATGGTCCGCGATGGTCCCTGATGGTCCCTGATGGTCCCTGTTGGTCCCTGTTGTCACAGTTGGGCCCACTTCCTCCAGTACGTCCCTCTGCAGCGGCTTTGAGCTGTGGTCTTGATTGAAACCCATCAGTGATTGAAACACAACGTTTTTCTGTCTGTGGCACAGGCTTTAAAATAGCATTCTTTCCGCTGTGAGCGTGTAAAGAGCGTGCGGCTGCAGAGGAAGTAGCGCTGCCGTTAAATCAGGCTCTTTGTTGCTGCTGCCTGCCTCTGCTAAGCCCTTCTCCTTAGGTGTAATTTTTGACTTTGAAAGTAGCACGGCTGCCTTCCTGCCAACAAAATAGCCCTGGGGGTATCTTGGCACTCTTTATCCTAATGTTTTTCATTTTTCTTATGTTTTGTTTTCCTCCACACTCGCCTGTTATCAGTCCCATTCTGTTGCTCCTTCATTCTTTCTCCAAGAGCCATCTTCACGCCTCCCCCCCCCCCCCCCCCCCCCATTGCCAACCACCAGCAGCGGTTTACATTGGATTACATGGGTAAAGTCATTACACTACAACCTATAAGACGGCCAACGGGAGCGGTTTTTTGATGAGTCTGTGCTGATAAACTGTACATCTGTGGAAGAGAAGGTCTGAGGGATCATTTTGTGATTGAAAAATGAACTTTAACCCAAAGTTGGGATCCTGAGTGGGTCTTGAAGGGCACATTTCAGACCCAATGGAAAGAAACGACAAAAGCTTCTGATCTTCAACGGATCTTTGTATTTCATCTTTTGTGAGAAGTTTTGCACGCTCTACCTGTGATGGGTGGGGCTTATCAGGTTTCCCGACGTGACGTGAGCATGGGTCAAATGCTGGAGGGGCGGCCCCCTGCTTGTCTTTGCGGAGACGTTATTTGCTTAACTGTGGCAATTAACCAGTCTCTATTGACGCAAGTGTCGACGTCAGGCCAAGTCGCACGTCAGGGGTCTCGTCTCGAAAGCTTACAGTGGGATTCTCATTAAAAGTGTACGCATGGACAAAACGCAAACTTTCACAAACTTCCTCAAAGTCTCGCCAAGTATAGTCCGCACAGACAGTCACCAAAAAGCCCCAACGTGCGGAGCTTTTGGGCCGGATCATTTCCACATTAGCTGTTTGATTAATCGATCACAAATTACATTTCAATCTTTTGTCTGCACGCTTTGAGTCACATCTGTAGAGTACGTTTTTAACCCTGTACGACTCTAATATAGAACGCAGTCCTATCTTTTTCAACCACTGAGATATTGTTTTACCTAAATATGATTCTTTTAGTCCCGTAAATTGTATTGAAATGTTGTAATATTGCAGCATTTGGCCCAGTTAAACCCAGATTGTATTTGAACTCACTTTGAACAGATTTATTTCTCTTTTTTTGTCTTCTTTTTTTTGAGCAATAAAAACAACTTTAATGAGATGAACTCCAGATAGATGAGTTGACATTCCGGGGGGGTTCCGTGGTAGGACCCTCAAGCAGAAGTTACATTGTGCACCTGTAATAAATTGTTTTCGTGTCTTTACAGCCAGACTACAGCCAGTGCCAAAGCGTCCTTCAGTAATCCTTTCCCTTTTCCCTTGCCAAGCCCCAGCGCTCGTACATTACCTCCATCATAGCCTTTTCTGTCCCCTCCCCTTCACTCGGCCCTCTATCTCTTCCTTTAAAAGCAGCTTAATTCGATCATTTTCCAGTCGGACAGCTGTAATTACATTTATGACACAAATCCTGCTACTCACAGCAAACTACTTTATGAGCTCTGATCAGCCGGTGTCCGCTCCGGCTTTTACTCAGAGTTCAGCCCTCATCCTCCTATTCATTTCAGACTAAACCCAATTTGTTTGAACTGACACATCACTCCTGCTGTCCATAGACCACATGGCTGGTCCGAACCCGACCGACTCCTATTAACCTCAAGGGATCGTTTTAACTTGTGGCATAATCACGCGTCATTCAGTGCTATTTTAGTGAGTAATACCTGGACATCTTCTAACTAAATGCTCTCTTTTTTATCCCGACTTCCAAATATATGCTTCTAGATGACTTCACTCCAGCCTCAACTCTGTGGTACTGGCATGTCGTCTGATCCAACTTCATGTAGAACACTCTTTAAGACAACAACACGATGGGCCCAAGTGTAGTCCTCTCATTTCATTAAAAACAGCATTTGTATTGTTTTTAGCCTTTAAACGTTGAGTTCTTCCAACAACATTACATCTGTGTCTGCTGTTTCCTCCGGGACCATCTGAGTGGCTGCAGAGGGGATTCCACACTTTAAGATGAACCTTTTTCAACACAATTCAAGGTGGCCTCTCACTTTGGGGTCTCCACAAACAGGTCTTCTGATTGTGATTAGACAGAAGAAATTCACAGAGCGAGTTTGGCGATGATTTATGGACTTAAAAAGTCACGTCAGTGATGGAGGAGATTCAGAACATTTAGTGTCGGTGTATGTATATGTGTGCGTGTGTGTATGTATATACATGTATATATGTATACCAGCGTTGACACTTACATGGGTGTTCAGGCCGGACACGCTCGAGAAACAAACGATGGTCCTCCAAAAGCACTCTTTCTGAACGGCATAGAACAATCACCTCTAGAACCTCTCCTGCCTGATTTGATCTGTACAACTTCCTTTAAAGGAGGTGGAGCGAGTATTAAATCGACATGTTTAATCATATTGTCCCAATTGAGAACCTTGTGTTTGTTGAGGATTCTGCTGTGGTGATAACTGGTGGGCTTTTTGTCCAACACCTTAAGGGCTTTCAGTCGTTGTCCAACTTGTAATGCAGTCATTCAGGTGGGAGTATAATCAGTGACTTGAAATACATAATTGCAGTTTGTGGTTGGATTATTTCAGATATTTATCATGTGTGGAAAGGGTAAGATATTTGTGGTATATACTTTATTTTGCGTTCGGCTCATCCCCCAGCGGCGCTGGGGGGCCGCCTGTCAGGAGCAGTGAGGGACCCATTGAGATCAGCTTGGTCAGGAAATATGCTGGAGGGTTTGATGCACCCAGAGGAAAGGCACCCCAGAGGAAAGGCACCCCAGAGGACACGCACCCAGAGACACGACACGCGCCCAGAGGACACGCAGAGGACACGCGCCCAGAGGCGCCCAGAGGACCGCGCCCAGAGGACGCGCCAGAGGACACCGCCCAGAGACCCGCCCAGAGGACACGCGCCCAGAGGACACGCGCCCAGAGGACACGCGCCCAGAGGACACGCGCCCAGAGGAACGCGCCCAGAGGACGCGCCCAGACTAAAGCCGCCCAGAGGACACGCACCAGAGGACGGAGAGGACACGCGCCCGGAGGACACGCGCCCAGAGAAAAGGCACCGGAGAAAGGCGCCCAGAGGAAAGGCGCCCAGGGGAAAGGCGCCCAGGGGAAAGGCGCCCAGGGGAAAGGCGCCCAGAGGAAAGGCGCCCAGAGGAAAGGCGCCAGAGGACAGGCGCCCAAGGACACGCGTCCGCAGGACACGCGCCCAGAGGAACACCGCGCCCAGAGGACACGCGGCCCAGAGAAAAGGCACCCAGGGGAAAGGCACCCAGGGGACACCGCACCCAGGGGACACGCACCCACAGACACACAAGCAAAGTCCTCACTCGAACCCACAACCTTCTCGCTTGCCACCAGCGAGATAAAAATCTATTCGTGAGCTCATCCCATAAAACAATCTACTCTGTCTGCTGGTTTGTGATCGTAGAATGTTTCCAATTGTACTTTTGGTTATTTGGGGCCGATTAAGCAGGAAGGATTGGTCTGAGGCCAGCCTTTTCTTCAAGGCAATAGACAACACAAAGTGTGCCAGAATCGTGATACAGTTGAAATCGTGATCCGTCTCCAAGAAAACGGGGGTATTTTTCGTCATATTGCCCTCCCTACTCCTGCAGTAGATCCATCATTTGCATTGTTTTAAAACATGCGCATTCCGGATCATTGACAAAAACTGTTGGACAGTCTCTTTAAATCCCCAGTATCAAACTCCGGCATGAGAAAACAATCTGCTGTTCTGCATTCTCCTGTCAACACGAGCTGCTCCACATTATGTATGGGACTTTGTGTGTTTAGCTGATGGCCCTTTAAATAGATGCGCCTGTCACATCAGCCTCTCTCTCTCCCCCCTCTCCCCCTCTCTCCTCCCTCTCCTCCCCCTCTCCTCCCCCTCTCATCTCCCGCTCTCGCACAAGCAGGCCGCGCTCTGAGTATTGGGAATCATTAGCTAAAGTGATGCAGCTTTAGCTATCATGAATCACGGTGGCATCATATCGACAAGCTGCAGCCAGGAAGGAATCCAAAATGCCTGTGTGTGTGTCTGTGTGACTTTGTGTGTGTGTGTATTTGAGGATTACCAGTGTTTTGAGTTGGCAGCCCGCCCGGCCCTCTCCTCCCCTCTCCACATTACTCTCTGCCACCGCGCTTTTCCCCAGACAACCCCCCCTGCACCTGCGCTGTCGTCTTCCCGCTTAAGGTGACAGAGTAAATTGCAAGCGCGCATTACTTTATCTACTTGTTTTTCCCGAACAATTACCAGCCCGTACCGACGAGGGAGGAAGTGGCGGAGGAGGCGCCGGGGCAGAACTTGGAGCCAACTTTGCTCGCTCTGCTTCGTGTCACTGCGCTAGTGCGACGCCGCGCGACTCGTCCAACATCAACGACGACAATCAGGGTTTAGTCATGAACTGAGTGCAAAGAACAGTGGGAATTTGGGACGAGTTTGAAGTGGTTTCTCATTGGACGCAGCGTCATACGTGTGGCTCCGTTCCAAAACAAAAGGAGCACGATGGAACTCTTCTGGTGGAGAGTTTGCCATCTGCATTTGTCAAGCTCTGAGTGAGTGACAGCTGGATTCAACCAATTACAGTAAAGTGGGAACATTTTGAAGATGCAGATGATTATATTTTACCTGGGAATAAACTGTGGGGGAAAATGACCTCAGGAGTCAACTTGGAAAATAGACACATTTAAAAAAAACAGTGGACAAAATGGGACTATTATTATTTATGTATTATTATTTAATTATTATTGTTATTATTATTGTTGTTATTATTATTATTGTATTATTGTTATTATTATTATGTTATTTTATTATTATTGTTATTATTATTATTATTTATTATTGTATGCTTGTTATTATTGTTATTTGCTATTTATTGTTATTATCATTATCATTATTATTATTGTTGTTATTATTGTTATTATTATTTATTATTGTTGTTGTTGTTATTATTGTTGTTATTATTATTATTATTATTATTGTTATCATTATTATTATTATGTTATCATATTATTATTATTATTGTTATCATATTATTATTATTGTTTATATTATTACATTATTGTTATTATTATTATTGTTATTATTATTATAGTTATTATTATTATTGTTTTGTTTATTTTATCATTATTATTATTATTGTTATTATTATTTATTCATTATTATCATTATTTATTATTATTATCATTATTGTTATTATTATTATCATTATTGTTATTATTATTATTATTATTATTATAGTTATTATTATTATTGTTGTTATTGTTATTATTATTATAGTTATTGTTGTTATTATTGTTATTATTGTTGTTGTTATTATTATTATTATTATTGTTATCATTATTATTATTATTATTATTATCATTATTATTATTATTATTATTATGATCTCTCTGGTTAAGTTCTTCTTGGTCCAGCTCGTTCTTTGTGTTAAACTGTGCATGAATCACCCACCTCTTCCACAGGTCAAATCTGTGCGTGTTTTTCTTTTTTTAAGGCATTTTTGTCTCGTAGGCTTTATTTGACAGGACAGTTTAGCATGAAATGAGACTGAGGAATGACATGCAGCAAATTGTCGAGAGCCGTGTTCAAACTCCAAACGCTCTATGTGCTAACCACTCAACCACGAGACCACCTTTAATGTAATTGAGTAGATGCAAGAAATGACTCTTTAAGACAGAGCGTTGTTCTCCTACAATTCTATTCATTGTTCGTAGCATTCGTCAATAATGGAATGTTTGCTGATATGATGACACTTTTGAATGGAATTTAGTTCTATTTGAAATGTTTTACCTTTAGTGTGCACCAGCGACTGTGGATGGAAAGTTACTCTGTTAAATCCGGTGTGTCTCTTTTATAACAGTAATGTGTTTGTACATATGGTCCCGGACAAGTAAATAATAAACTGAAATACTACTCTCTGAACATGACTTGAATGGGGGTCGAAACGCTCCAAAACAGTGTACAGAAGACCACCTTTGAAGGGGTTAGGATCAGAATAAGACGGGGAGACATGTGGCGTATCAACCCCCTGAAAAATTGCATGAAACGTGCTTCATAGCAGAAAATGTTTACCTTTTGTATCCTTAAACACGTTTTCCCTTTTAGATGTACAGATCTAGAATAGATTACTTTATGTTTACGTTTATTTGTAGAGCACAATTCGTACACAAGGCAATTCAAAGTGCTTCACACAACAGGAGAGAATGCATTAAAACCACAAAATCACAAAACCTTCATTTCTATTCATTCAATTTAACGATTTTGCTGACATGGATCATGCATTGTGTCCGTGCTTTGTGATCCAAATCTATTGGACCACACTGGCAGACACTCCAGACACTCTTCTCCCTATATTTATTTGACATTGCCAGCTCGACAGGTGTCTCCGGGATGGGCGTATCGCTTTTAGATTGATTCTTACCCATGTTTGACCGTCCCTAGAATAGGTCATACTTAAATATTACTTACTATTATAAATTCACAGTCAATCTTCTTTAAAAAAAAAAATCCTAGTTCTATTTTCTATTAGCCTTTCCATGGCATATATTTTGAGGCCAGAGTTCTCCTCCACAAACCTCTGTGCTCTTCTGTCTGGTGAATAACTCCTCGTCTTTGGTTGTGGTCCTCATCATTCTTGGGGCCCATCTCCATCTCCCTCTCCTCCCCTCTCCTCTCCTCTCCCTCAGTAATATTTCTCTGGCCTCGCAGTGCTTCAGGTGATGGATGGAGATGCAGTGGCAGAGACGCACACCTCGCATCCATCACTCACTCAACAACACCCCAGTTAACCGCATCAACTGCTTTTTTTCCCCGTCTGCCGCTGTCCAAAGTTTAACCGTGTTGTTAAAAAGTCTCTGAAAATGTCATGCGTTTTTGTCTGGGAAGTTTTAAATCCTCACTATTTTGAATTCTAATTCTCTTTTTACCAGTTCCTTCAAAAGACTGCACAATGTTTATCCTTTTTGCCAATCAAAATGAAGTGAAGTTACATGACGGCCTAAAATATTGAACAAGATGCGTTTTATATTCTCTTCTCTTCACATTGCTTTGATCTAGTTTTGGTGGGTGATTAATGAATTAATTGTTGTTATTGTTACGACCTGTAACATCAAACATAGAGTTTAAAATCTTAATTTATTAATTGACAAAGAATAAGTAAAAAGTGCAACAAAAGGTGTCCCAAATGTGGCTATTTATAAAAAAAAAAAAAATGACAAGACATGGACTAAAAATAGTAAAGTGAAATTGATGAATTGATAAAAATGAATTATCTTTTGGCCTGTTGGATAAATAATTAATTTTCGTAATCACAAATTTCGTATTAAAACTATTATAAATGACCTCAAAATGTGAATGGCCCATTCACGTTTTGTCTGATACTCAATAAAGCACGTTTAAGCACATTCCTGATGCTTTATTAAAATATTGTCTGAAGATAATGTTAGTCAATATCGCCCAGCTCAATTCTGCACTCGGCACTGTTTGTGGGGGATTAAAGAATAAGCTGTTTGCTTAGTGTTTTGTAACTGCACATGCCTCTTATTTAGCACTAAAAACAAACAAATGTACAAATCATTTTCCTCTTCTTCCCTCGCAGCTTCCCCGACTCCCATGGAGCTCGGCCCCACCCTGGGTCTGAAGAAGTCCAGCTCGTTGGAGAGTCTGCAGACGGCCATGACGGAGGTGACCCGGAAGAACGAGCTGCTCCCGTTCCACCGGCCGCGCGCCAATATGGTCCGAGGAAGAGGCTGCAACGAGAGCTTCAGAGCCGCCATCGACAAGTCCTACGACGGCCCGCCGGAGGAGGACGACGGTAAGAGAGCACATATCATCTACTTTCTTTTTCTAAATGTGTATATTAAATGTTTAAATAGCATCAGGATTGGTCTAAAGCATTTAAATGTGTATATTAAATGTTTAAATAGCATCAGGATTGGTCTAAAGCATATGATACCAGTCGCCCCTTTGCAGATTTCAGATAGATTCATGTTTCTGCTGGTCTAACAGAACGCATTTGAGTTTTTTATCCAGTCTTTGTTTCAAGTAAAAAGCTTTAGAACAGTTTTAGACATGAAATAAACTAATTCCCCCAGCCAAGGCAATGTTTTACAGACTATATTTCATCCTAAATGATCAGTTCAGACATTGATACTTCCTTTAAGGTAGTTTGTGTGATTTTAAAAGAAAGGAACGTGCTGTGAATACCTACAAAAATGTTGTGCATATTTAACAGGTCATATTTCAGTCTCCTCAAGTGTTACTCAGGATCACATTCCGAGTCGCAAAAATCACAATTTGTTATTCTTCAGTCCTAGTTTGTGCTTTCAAGTAGAATGTTAGCAATTAGCTTAGCATACTCGGTGAAGCCTTGTGGACGTAAACGTAAAAAACGGTCTTACATTCCCGTTAACGATTCTGTAAAAGTATATATGCTAGAATCTCCTTGCCATGTTTGCTTACGGTAAACAGCACAGCAGCCAAGCACTCGATTCGTAGTATAAGCCAAATATTGACTTTTAATTAAGCATTTAGCCTTTTTTGCCCCGTGTACTTTGCATCGCCCTGCTTTCTTGCCAATATACCAGCCGTACAGTTCTCGTTGACGTTGCTTGCGGCCTGTAAACTCATCCCATTTCGCTTTGTCACGTCCGATTAGTTTGAAAAATAAAAAAAAGTCAAGTATTTTTCTCTATGAAGCAGTGTGGCCTTCTACTTAAAGTGTCGGCACGCATTAAGCATTGAGTTTTATTTTTCTTCCCAGCGATACGTCAAAGCCGGCGCGAGTTAGGCCCTTTTAAATATTTATCCAGGACTACTGTTACTCCCAGTTGTGTTATTAGCAGCTCGCTCTTATCAGTCAGCGCTGCGGTAATGAGCGGGGCTGTTCAGATCGCGCCGCTTTGGACTAATAGGCCGTGTCAACGCCGCGACACAGGCCCGGCGCGTCTGTCACCTCCTTTAAAAAGCGCTCGACGCTTGGAGAGGCGGCCGGTAATGGACACGGAGCGTGTGAAGGGGTTCGTTTGGGGGGAGGCCTTTGGGAGTCTCACAAATGCTTGTAATCATGGCTTCTTATATGAGGGGCTACTAACTACCACTGTCACTGCTAGTTACACATTTGTGAGGAGAAAGGTTCTATTACCAACACAACTGTTGCAGGGGTTTTTATTTCATTAAGTTGTGTAAAATCAGGTCTTCCTAATTTAGTCTTTATTTATTTATTGCTTTTTAATGGATGTTATTTGTTATTGTTTTGGACGTTGTTGTTGTTGTTGTTGTGTTGCTTTTCATGGCGGTTGGCAGTCGAAAGGTACATTTACCGCCACCTACGGTAGTTGTACGTCTTCTGTAGTTGTACGCCTTCAAAGTATGTGTTTTACATTATACCGTTAAAAAAAGGGAAGAAAAGGAAAAAAACAAAGAAAAAGAAGAAAATAAGAGAAAGAGCGAGATAAATGGAGCTAAGAGACAGTCTAATTGCTATTGTCTATTTTATGGCCCAGGACCGATATAATCAGCAGCTCTTATGGTCGAATACGGGCCGTTTCCATCTAATTATAAAACCCTTTTTTTGATAAATAACCTGGAAGTAACTGGCACACAGTTAGTAGCATATTCAACGCCCAAACTTTGCTTTTCCCTCTGAAAATTGTGAAAGAGGCTTTTTAAACGCGGTTCGTACCAAATGCAAGTGGATGCGCTTTGGGGGGCCGGCACAAAGCGATGGAAGAGTGCTGTTAAAGTGACCCGGGCGGTGCGGTGGCCTGTCTCTGTGGTGTTTGCATGTTCTCCCCGTGTCTGTGCAGGTTTCCTCTAGGAACTCCACTACCACTAAAAGCATGTCCCCTGAAAAAAGACATTCTAAATCTCAATGGGACTTTGGGTGAATCAAAGTCAATAAATAGATAAATAAATACTCTTTACCCCCGACACAGCAGTGGTCTGGCGGGGTGGACCATGCAGCGAGCGGTAAGTAACTCCATCTCCAGTGTAAATTGAACTAAATTCACAAGCTTTGGCGATATGGTGCAACATAAAACAATGGGTACTAATAAACCACGATAAACTTACTGCAAAATGTGATTTAATAATGTCTGTGATAAAAGAAAAGAATATTCATACCCCTAATACTACGTCTGCTAATGCAATACGCAACTTTTACAACTTCTACTTCAGATAATTGACAGAAAGTAGTGGAAGCACTTTGAATTCTGTCCAGTTTGCCTTTTCTTTGAGTACATGTTGTAAATGTGTATCATCTTCTTGAATCACGCGCGTTCACACAGACTTTCTGCCAAAACAGAAAATGCCAGAATCACTATGTTTTTTTGGAAATGTTTGCTGTTGAAAAGATAGTTGGCCCTGTGCTGTATGTGCTGATGGAGTTGGTACAAGAGCACTTAAGATTGCAGGGAATTAAGAGTCAAGAGGGTGGGTTCAAAAGGGGCGGATAAGTGGACCATTTGAAAAGAAACGGCAGCGAGGACTCTTTCCACAGACTCTCTGAAGATGGTGAACTCTACATTCAGCGTGAGCGCTGCCCGAGGCTATTATGACGCCTTTTACATCTAATAGTACTACTAGTACTGTTACTTGGACTTACAGCTACTACTAGGTTCACACTTGTCCTTGTTTGAGTCCAGATGTAGACGTGGTTTGGTCCTGATCCAAGATTAGTTCCAAATTCAATCCCAGTTTAATGACAACACTTCTGCTGCATTTCTCCCAGTTGTATTTCACTTTCAGATGCAATGAAAACTACTGATATTATTACTACTACAAAAACTACTTTGGCCACGTCTACTGCATCTAATCTTACCATAATACTACTTCTACTATTACTATTTCTGATTCTTTTGCTTTTTTTGCTCAACACCTATTTATTCTACTACTATGTTTTACTAGAACTACTGCTTGAACATAAAACCTACAATAATACTTTATGAAAACTGCCCTTTTAATAGCCTTAATAAAGCATGAACAAAGTCTGAATTCATTGTGAACAAATGGTTTTAGTATTAAGAATCATCCAGGCTTTGTAACTACTTCATTTGTACCCTAACGCCGAACCACTTATTTAAGTAGTTATTCAGCCTGAATCAGTCTTTGTTTTTTATAAATGAAGTTGTGTTTCATACTTTACACAGATTTAAAAACATACTCCAAGTTAAAGTGGAACTGAGGTGGTCCTATATCCTGGGCCCAGACAATCAGAGCGCTGCTTTTAGCTCTTAGGGCTTGACGAGACAGACAATACTTTATTACTAAATGCAGACAGTTTTTACAAAGTGATGCCACAGTATGATGTGGTAGTGGAAATGTATGAGAGGATGACTTTTAGAGACGAGTATTGGCGCGCTGTAAAAGTCTTTAAGTACTGCAGATGGAAATGAATGTATCTTTGCCCTCGGCCCTCATGGAACTGTACGCTGTCCTGTGAATACAAAATCCAATACTTATCTGTGGTACTATTACTACCGTTAATCTTGCTAATTTACTTACATTCTACTATTAACGACGATGACTACAACTACTACTACGACGACGACGAGCACTACGACAACAACTATTACTACTACTACGACGACTATTACGATTACGACCACTGTTACGATTACGACAACTATTACTACTATTACAACGACTACTATGACGACAACTACAACAACGATTATTACTACTACGACAATGGCAACTATTACTACCACAACGACTACTACGATGACTACTATTACTACTACGACGACGACTATTACTACTGTGACGATGACTATTACCACTACGACGTCTATAACGACAACTATGACTATTACTACTACTACTACGACGACTATTACTACGACGATGACTACTATTACTACGACGACTACTACGACTACTATTACTACGACAATGACGACTATTACTACGACAACTACGACTACTATTACTACTACGATGACGACTATTACTACGACGATGACGACTATTACTACGACGACGGCGACTACTATTACTACGACGACTACTATTACTATGATGATGGCGACTATTACTACGACAACTACTGTTACTACTACGACTACTATTACTACGACAATGACGACTATTACTACGACGACGACTACTATTACTACGACGACTACTATTACTTGATGATGGCGACTATTACTACGACGACTACTATTACTACTTACGACTTATTACATTACTACTACGACTAACTATTTACTTCGACGATGGACGACTATTACTACGACGACGACTACTATTAGCTACGACGACTACTTTACTTACGACGATGGCACTACTATTACTACTACGACTACTAATTACTACGACAATGACGACTATTACTTACGACAACTACTATTTACTACGACGACTACTATTACTATGATGATGGCGACTATTACTACGACGACTACTATTACTAACTACGACTTATTATTACTACTACGACTACTATTACTTCGACGATGACGACTATTACTACGACGACGACCTACTATTACTACGACGACTATCTACTACCTACTACGACGATGCGACTACTATTACTACGACGATGACGACGCCACCGACAACTACGACTATTATGTCGACAACTATTACAATGACGACTATTACTACTACGACGACTATTACTACGACAACTACAACTACTATTACTACTATGACAACGACTATTATTACGATGACTATTACTACGACGACGACAACTACTACGACAACGACTATTATTACGACGACGACTACTACGACAACGACTATTATTGCGACGAACGACTACTACGACGATGACGACTATTACCACTACGACGTCTATAACGACAACTATAACTATTACTACTACTACGACGACTATTACTACGACGATGACTACTATTACTACGATGACTACTACGACTACTATTACTACGACAATGACGACTATTACTACGACGACTACGACTACTATTACTACGACGATGACGACTATTACTAACGACGACGGCGACTACTATTACTACGACGACTACTATTACTATGATGATGGCGACTATTACTACGACAACTACTATTACTACTACGACTACTATTACGATGACGACTATTACTACGACGACGACTACTATTACTACGACGATGGCGACTACTATTACTACTACGACTACTATTACAATGACAATGACGACTATTACTACGACGACGACGACTACTACGACATGACTATTATGATGACTATTATTGCGACGACTATTACTACGACGATGACGACGACGACTACTACGACAACAACTATTTACTACGACTAAAACAACAACGATGATTACTACGACACATACCACTACCACCATTACTACTACTACCACGACTACTACTACTGCTACCACTACCGGCCTTGGTAGCCGATGACCGCAGCACACAACCAAACCCTTGTGGAGGGAGTCTGTATAATTGAGCCTGACGTGAAGATCTACAGAGTAACGTCCTAATTGAAGTGACTCCAGGTGAAGATCTACAGAGTAACGTCCTAATTGAAGTGACTCCAGGTGAAGATCTACAGAGTAACGTCCTAATTGAAGTGACTCCAGGTGAAGATCTACAGAGTAACGTCCTAATTGAAGTGACTCCAGGTGAAAGATCTACAGAGTAACGTCCTAATTGAAGTGACTCCAGGTGAAGATCTACAGAGTAACGTCCTAATTGAAGTGACTCCAGGTGAAGATCTACAGAGTAACGTCCTAATGAAGTGACTCCAGGTGAAGATCTACAGAGTGAGTCCTAATTGAAGTGACTCCAGGTGAAGATCTACAGAAGTAACGTCCTAATTGAAGTGACTCCAGGTGAAGTTACAGATACGTCAATTGAAGTGACTCCAGGTGAAGATCTACAGAGTAACGTCCTATATTGAAGTGACTCCAGGTGAAAGATCTACAGAGTAACGTCCTAATTGAAGTGACTCCAGGTGAAGATCTACAGAGTGACGTCCTAATTGAAGTGACTCCAGGTGAAGATCTACAGAGTACGTCCTAATTGAAGTGAACTCCAGGTGAAGATCTACAGAGTGACGTCCTAATTGAAGTGACTCCAGGTGAAGATCTACAGAGTAACGTCCTAATTGAAGTGACTCCAGGTGAAGATCTACAGAGTAACGTCCTAATTGAAGTGACTCCAGGTGAAGATCTACAGAGTAACGTCCTAATTGAAGTGACTCCAGGTGAAGATCTACAGTCCCTAATTGAAGTGACTCCAGGTGAAGATCTACAGAGCTTGTTTTTTCCACGCTGGGTTCATCGTCTGTCACAGAGGAGTAATGAGGCTGAACATTTTCTAGAAAGACAAAACCATTCATCAATACTTAGACGGGCTAAGAGGACTCGTCTGTCTTGTTCAATACAGTGTGACTTTCATTCTTTTGCATCCGAGTCATTTTGTTCAATACTTTCCATATCGTTCAATGGAACGTCTTCCAGTAGAACTATATTACTGTACTACACTACTACTTGTCCTACTACTGCAAGCTACACGTATTAGTGCTACAAATGTACACTGCGACTTGAAACCAGCCAATGTTGCACAGAACGTTTGTTTTGCGTGCTAGCTGTTGTTAGCGTTAGCGTGACGTGAAATCTCAGCTCTGGACTTTGTGTTGAAAGCGTTTGTAATCATCACGTTGAATAATTACAATGCTTGGTACTGCGCCTTTAAACGGCTCGACCATGCATTTTACTGCTCAAAAACAAGTGTTCTTACTGTAAGCGACGTCCACAGATCTGACCTGTAGTTTGGCCTGGTGGCGCTAGCTGCTTGTCTCCATAGAGATATAAGTTTGTTTACTTTCCGACAATACTTAGTAGCAGCGATTACTTTAGTGTTGGTGAGTGATTTAGGCTTTGATGGTACACAATATTTACAATGTGCAGGCTTATACATTGTGATTTGTTTTTCTCTCGTTAATAAATGAAATAAAATGTTTCCGTTTTACTGTCAAATGCTTCAAATACTTCTTCTTTTCTGTGACATTATTCCCTCACCCTCCCTCTCCGTTGCCGTGCAGATGATCCGTCGGAGCCAAGTTCAGGCCGCGAGAGCCCGAACAGCTCATCTCGACCGGGGACGGCGGACCAGGCTGAGGACAAAAACAAGAAGGACAAGAAGAAGAAGGAGAAGCCAAAAAAGAAAGAAAAGGCGCCCAAATCCAAAGGGAAAGAGAAGAAGAAAGCAGAGGAGCCCGAGGAAGTGGAGAAGAAAGGAAAGAAGATCTGGCTGCTCAGGTGAGGTCTGGGCCGGTGTAGGAAGTGTGTCTTAGTGTGGTTTTGGGTTCAAATCTTGTGTCTTCGTGTGGTTTTGGGTTCTAATCCTGTTTGAGATCATCAGAAACGACAGACTGTGCTGTGGAACATTTTGGGCTTTCTGTGGATGCCTTAGTGTGGATGCCTTAGTGATGCGTTATTTCAGTGACTTTTCTTTCAAAACTATAGTAGTGAGAGTAGAGAGTAGTAGAGTAAGAGTAATCAATGTGTTTTACACTTTATCTTAACTACACTTTTAGTAGTCTTAATATTGCATGAACAAAGACTTCATTCAAGTCGTTTGTTAAGACTGATTCAGGCTTAGTAAATATTAGGGATGTGTTCAAGAAATCAATACGGCACGATATCGTCATGGACTCCGTATCGATACTGTGATTCAGTATCGATACTGTGATTCAGTATCGATACTGAATCACAGTATCGATACTTTGATTCACTTTTGAACATTAATTGGTCCAAGCGGCTGTTTGAAGCGCCTCGCTGCAGGAATAACAAGCAAATGATGACGTGCAAACGAGGTGGGATAGTACTTTAGTATGCTGCATACGAGGTGGAGATAGTACTTTAGATATGTCATACGAGGTGGGATAGTACTTTAGATATGTCATACGAGGTGGGATAGTAGCTTTAGATATGTCATATGAGGTGGGATAGTACTTTAGATTTGTCATACGAGGTGGGATAGTATTTAGATTGTCAATACGAGGTGGGATAGTACTTTAGATGCTCATATGAGGTGGGATAGTACTTTAGATATGCTCATATGAAGGTGGGATAGTACTTTAGATATGTCATACGAGGTGGGATAGTATTTAGATATGCTCATATGAGGTGGGATAGTACTTTAGATATGATCAACGGGGTGGGATAGTATTTAATATGCTCATACGAGGTGGGATAGTACTTTAGATATGTCATATGAGGTGGGATAGTATATTAATATGCATACGAGGTGGGATAGTAAGTTTAGATATGCTCATAGAGGTGGGATAGTATTTAGATATGCTCATACGAGGTGGGATAAGTACTTTAGATATGTCATACGAGGTGGGATAGTACTTCAGATATGCTCATCGAGGGGTGGGATAGTACTTTAGATATGCTCATACGAGGAGGTGGGATAGTACTTTAGATATGCTCCTATAGAGGTGGGATAGTACTTTAGATATGCTTTACGAGGTGGGATAGTACTTTAGATATGTCATACGAGGTGGGATAGTACTTTTAGATTGCTCATACGAGGTGGGATAGTACTTTAGATATGTCATAGATGAGGTGGGATAGTACTTTAAATATGCATACGAGGTGGGATAGTACTTTAGATATGTCATATCGAGGTGGGATAGTACTTTAAGATATGCTCATACGAGGTGGGATAGTATTTAGATATGTCATACGAGGTGGGATAGTACTTTAAATATGCTCATACGAGGTGGGATAGTACTTTAAATATGCTCATACGAGGTGGGATAGTATTTAGATATGTCATAACGAGGTGGGATAGTACTTTAGATATGTATACGAGGTGGGATAGTACTTTAGATATGCTCATACGAGGTGGGATAGTACTTTAGATATGTCATACGAGGTGGGATAGTATTTAGATAATGGTCATACGAGGTGGGTAGTACTTTAGATATGCTCATACGAGGTGGGATAGTACTTTAAAGATATGTCATACGAGGTGGGATAAGTATTTAAATATGCTCATACGAGGTGGGATAGTACTTATAGATATGCTCATACGAGGTGGGAGGGGATAGTACTTTAGATATGTCATATACGAGTGGGATAGTACTTTAAATATGTCATATGAGGTGGGATAGTACTTTTAGAATGTGTTCATACGAGGTGGGATAGTACTTTAGATATGCTCATATGAGGTGGGATAGTATTTAGATATGTCATATCGAGTGGGATAGTACTTTAGATATGATCATAGAGTGTGTATTTAGATATGCTCATACGAGGTGGGATAGTACTTTAGATATGTCATACGAGGTGGATAGTATTAGATATGTCATAACGAGGTGGGATAGTATTTTAGATATGTCATACGAGGTGGGATAGTACTTTAGATATGTCATACGAGTGTGGGATAGTACTTTAGATATGTCATGAGGAGGTGGGATAGTACTTTAGAATGTCATACGAGGTGGGATAAGTACTATTTAGATATGTCATACGAGGTGGGATAGTACTTTAGATATGCTCATACGAGGTGGGATAGTACTTTAAATATGCTCATATGAGGTGGGATAGTACTTTAGATATGTCATAGACGAGTGGGATAGTACTTTAGATTGCTCATACGAGGTGGGATAGTACTTTAATTGTCATACGAGGTGGGATATACTTTAGATTGTCATACGAGGTGGGATAGTACTTTAAGAATATGTCATACGAGGTGGGATAGTACTTAAGATGATGTCATACGAGGTGGATAGTACTTTAGATGTGTCATACGAGGTGGGATAGTACTTTAGATATGTCATAGAGTGGGATAGTACTTTTAGATATGTCATACGAGGTGGGATAGTACTTTAGATATGCTCATACGAGGTGGGATAGTACTTTAGATGTGTCATACGAGGTGGGAATAGTACTTTAGATGTGTCATACGAGGTGGGATAGTACTTCAGATATGTCTCATCGAGGTGGGATAGTACTTTAGATGTGTCATAACGAGGTGGGATAGTACTTAGAATGTGTCATACGAGGTGGGATGTACTTTAGATATGTCATACGAGGTGGGATAGTATTTAGATATGTCATGACGAGGTGGGAAGGTACTTTGGATGTGTCATACGAGGTGGGATAGTAACTTTAGATGTGTGCTCTGGGCCGAGGTGAGAAGGAGCCATGTTCAGACTGGGCTCATTGTTTGGCAACATGCAATACTTTGTACCCTGTATCAGGATACGTATTGTATCGCGAGGGTCTTGGCAATACACCTGCCCTTAAATATACTTTGCTCTAAACCTGAATTAAATTGCAGCTCAACCTGAATTGTTCCTATTGTTCATTTTATATTCAGTCTTTGTTCATGCTTTATTAAGTTAATTAAGATGTAGTTATAGTAAAGTTGTACCTTCACGTCTGTAGGATTTGTACGTTGGAGTAGATGAGAAAGTAAAACACGGATATTTAGTCAAAATGAGAGTGAAACAATGCTCTTTGTTTGCTTTTGTTTGTGTATTACTGAATGCTTTGTCACAAACTGGCTCAGGGTGAAGTCCAATCAGATATTTATGAAACGACTGTTGTACAAACGCTGCAAAGCAAAGTTATCCAAGCAAGAACACATTACCAACTCTGTGACGTTCATGTTTAAAACTACTGTATGTGTTCCAAATGTGAACTTTTGACCCTGAATCTATCTCGGTTTAAGGGCATATTCACATGACCATTGCTCAGATTCCAATCTTAAGAAAAAACACTTATGTGCAATTGAATCTGCAAACCACTCTCTTTGAAACGGCACTCACAAAAGCCACTTTTGTGAACTAGAACACGGCAAAACACTTCCAGATCTCAAAGTCTGTTCTATCACACTATTATCTCCCAGAATTGCATGTTATTTCAAATGAAATATTGGGTAATTAGTGTAATTTGTGCTCATTTAAGTTGATTACAGCAGTTCAACGGCCCCCCTTCGCGGGGCCCTTTCCCACCTTGTTTTCCTCACGTTTGGACACATTCGTTTTTCACTTCAGACACAAGGATTTCTTTCAGCGGTTTGTCGTAGCTTTTAGTTGACTCTCACCACTGAATTGACCTATTTCACAACAGCTCACTTATGTAACCGCCCATGGTAGCTTCAAACTAAAACTTTGACCGTTTTTATTCCATTTTATTATATCGAACACACTTACTATTTGCCGTTCTGTTTAAATATCAAAGTAAATGTTTGTCCTGAGCCAATGCCAACAATGGACACTCAAACATGTGTATTTAGTTAGTTATTTACCGGTAGTTAGTTAGAAACCCATTGAGATTGCAAAGACGACCTGCGGCACAGGAAAGACTCGACCGCACGCAAAATCATCCAAACAATGACACTAACAATACATTTTAGAACAAATACGAACAGAATTTGCAGAAGGTTTACAGTTAGTTCAGTGGGCTAATCCTCCAGTCTTCCTGGGTCTAGCTTCAGGCCCATAGCTACAGACAGTATTGAAGGATGGGTCAAATGGGTCAAATGCAGTGGACTAACTTCTACCAGAAGAGCAGATCCTCATGTACAAACATATATATTTATCTACAAAATTCAGTGGCACATTTATATACATCAAATGTCAATATAATGTATGTATTTATTTATTTATTTATGGACACAGCTATTGCATTGGATGAAGCAGATGCAGTGTTTAAAGTTTGATCGTTTTCAGCACGTGTCCACAGGCTTTTAGGGCAAAACAAATGAACGCATTAAAATGAGTCAAGTTAAGTAGTGAATGTTGTAAACGTGACTTTCACAAATACAATTTTGGGTGTGATTAAAAATGAGCAATACAAAAGTGTTATATTGTGAACTTGAAACAAGGGGAATAAGGTAATTGTGGGTAATTTTACAGTCATTTCACATTTTTTATCATGCGCAAACCTCAACTCATGAGGAACTGCAAATACCCTCTGTTTACTGCCATCCGGATTATAAAGATACAACAGTCCGTCCAGAGCCTCAGTACACCTCGTTATATCCTACGTGCTTCCTATCCTACGTGCTTCCTATCCTACGTGCTTCCTATCCTACGTGCTTCCTATCCTACGTGCTTCCTATCCTACGTGCTTCCTATCCTACGTGCTTCCTAACGTGCTTCCTATCCTACGTGCTTCCTGATCCCTATCGTCTGGTTTTCCCTTCTCCTTGCACATCATACTGTAGAGCATGTGGTTGCCTCGCAGTTCATTTCAAAGTAATCCATCCCAAACATGGCTGGTGGCACACTGTCACCACTGCACAGATTGAACACCTGAGGAAGTCCACGCTTTTGGCCCCGAGTCCCCGGCACCCACACTGTTATCTCTCCTCTCCCCTCTCTCCATCTTTTAAAGCCTTCGCCTTGAGTGCATCAAGTTCATTAAAGGTTAGCCTCAATCTCTTCTTTCACTCTTCCACTCCATTTGATTATAAGGCCACCACTGCATGCCCGCATCGACATGTAATATCTCTGGTTTAATCTCAAGCTTTACTCTATCTAGCCCAAGAAAGCCACCTCATCTTCACCTCATGCCTTAAGTGCTTCAAGAAACCATATACACCCAAGGATATTTTTAGCCCGATATAAGAGGTCTTGATTAGGCCATAGTGATAATGTCTACCTTTTTCTCCCCGGCGTGCTAAGCCCTCTATGCTCCTCGCCTTTGTATTTTTCAATTTTTCCCCTGCTCGCTCCTGCTCGCTCCTGCTCCCGCTCGCTCGCCGCATTACGTGATTGCATGTAATGGTCGTGAGAGAGCGAGAAAAGCAAATTGGTGCTATTCAGTTTGGTTCAGTCCGGGCTTAGCTGCTGATTTGTCACATTCATAAAAGGCCAACTGTGATTGGTCTAATGGCTCGGAGGAGAGGTGCTATGGAAATCCCACGTCCTGCGTTATCAGAGAGTCTAATGCTCGTGTTTATGACTGGAGGTTGATTGGGTTAGCATTGCGTATTATCAACGGGGAAAAACGTTGGATGACTTGCAATGTAAATTGGAAAATGTCACGTTTTGCATTGCATCAGCTAATCGCCATGTGGAGATGTGTGGTACTCGCGCTTTCCAAATGGCCATCTCTGGCAAAACTTGTTGTAGACCAGTGCTTCTCAGACTGTGGTACGCGAGGTCCGTCAAGTGGTACGCGAGGGTTTCCGTCAAGCAGTAAGCGACGGTCCGAGGTTTCATATCTGCTATCAGGTATTGAACCCCAGAGAGGACATTAGAATCAGAAAGGTGTTTTTTCCTCATTGTCCAATGAACAGAATTCACAAACAGGAACTTGTCTCAGCCGTTAAAGGTGGCAACACATCAAACACTGAGCAAAGAAAACACATATATAAACAAAGAGGCGTGAATGCAGGAAACAGTTCAATATGTACTGTAGTATAAATAAAAGACTTACTATGTACACAAGACCACTGACCGTTGTCGAGAGTGTTTGGGACAGCTGGAGTTGGGGTTAGCTTGCAGCTCACCGCGCGGAGTCTAGGCGTGGCGCGTCATTGCGGTCTGGAGTTAGGTGAGGCTGTGTGCACGTCCATCTGCGGTCGTTAGGTTGCTGTGTGCCGTATCGTGGAGTAGGGTATAGCTGTGTGCAGGCGGTTTCACTTGCGGTCTGGGGTTAGGTGTACTACTCTGCGGTCGGAGTAGAGGCCAGCGGTACTCTTCGGGTATACTGGTGCAGTATTACGTCGGGTTAGCTGTGTGCGGGTCACTCTGCGGTTTCGGAGTATAGGGTAGGCTGTGTGCAGCGGTCATCTCTCGAGTAGGTCGCTGGTGCGTCCTCGGGATCTGTAGGTGTTGCAGCAGTCTGTCTGATTGGTGGCGTGGAGCGGTGCACTCTGACGGCTCATGGAGTAGGGTGTAGCTGTGTAGCGTCATCCTGCGGTCTGGAACGTTAGTGGTTAGGCTTGTATCAGCGGTCCTACTGCGGTCTGAAGTTAGGGTTCGGCGTGTGCAGCGGTCACTCTGCGGTGATTAGTTCTGGGCGCACTTTGCTCTGAGGGGGTTAGGCGTGCTGCAGCGGTCTCAACTCTGCGTTGGAGTTAGGATGGCTGTGTGCACGGTCCTCTGCGGTCTGAGAGTTAGGGTTGAGGCCTGTGTGCACGCGTCACTCTCGGTTCTGCGAGTTAGCGATGGGCTTGTGCAGCGGTCACTCTGCGGTCTGAGTTGGGGTGAGGCTGTGTGCAGCGGTACCCGTTGATAGGGGCTGGCGCGCTCCTCGCGGTCAGAGAGTTTGGGTTGGCTGTGTGCAGCGGTCATCGCGTCTGGCGTTGGGGTTATCGTTCGTGCAGCGGTCACTCTGCCGGTCTGGAGTTAGGGTTAGGCTGTGTGCAGCCGGTCACTCTGCGGGTCTGGAGTTAGGGTTAGGTCTGTGTGCAGCGGTCACTCTGCTCGTCTGGAGTTGGGGTGAGACTGTGTGCAACGGTCACTCTGCGGTCGAGAGTTGGGTGAGACCTGTGTGCAGCGGTTCACTCGCGGTCAGGAGTTAGGGTAGGGCTGTGATGGAGCGGTCACTCTGCGGTATGGAGTTTGGGGTTAGGCTGTGTGCAGCGAGTCACTCGGCGTTGATGTTGGCGGTTGCGCTCACTCTGGGTCTAGTGGTTAGGCCTGTGGTGCAGCGGTCACTCTGCGGTCTGGAGTTGGGTTGGCTGTGTGCAGCGGTCACTCTGCGGTCTGGAGTTAGGTGTAGCGCCTGGTGCAGCGGTCACTCCTGCGGTCTGGAGTTAGGTTAGGCTTGTGCAGCGGACTCACTCTGCCGGTCTGATGGGTTAGGTTAGCTGTGCCTGACAGAGCGTCACTTGCGTCTGAGGATGGCTTGTCAGCATCTGCGGTCTGGGTTGGGTTAGGCTGTGTGCAGCGGTCACTCTCGGTTGGATTTGGGGTGAGGCTGTGTTTGACGCGGTCACTCTCGGTCTGGTTTAGGGTTAGGCCCTGTGTGCAGCGTCACTCCGCCGGTCTGAGTTGGGCGTGAGGCTGTGTGCAGCGGTCACTCTGCGGCAGGAGTTAGTGCCAGGCTGTGTGCGCACGCTCACTCTGGGTCTGGAGTTTGGGGTGAGGCCTGTGTGCAGCGGTCACTCTGCGGTCTGGAGTGTTTGGGACGAGCTGGCGTTAGGGTTAGGCTTGACCGTGTGTGAATAAAAGTAATTCATTCATAATGTTACGGTGTCTGTTACAGTGCTTTCAGCAGCAGATGACATGAGAGCTTTTACATGAACATACAGTTGGAAGAAGCTTTAACTTCATTGGTTTGTATGTTTTGATAACGTATTTAAAGTATTTAAGACATCGTAATCGCTGATCGTGAGTTGCATTGTCACATTTTGTTCTGGTCGGGGCTTGTGGAGGCTTTGACTAAACATTCCAATGCTGATTAGCTTGAAAACCAACTCCCGAAATAACTTTGCTTGAGTTTGGTGTGAAAAATGCCCCGGTGTGACAAACAGCCCGTCTTTAGAATCATTAGCTGTTCTTTTCTGCTGCTTTTGGCATGACAGAAGCCAAGTTCTGAAATGCAGTTGTTTTTAAATGAGCCCTTTTTTGACCTTTCTTTGGTAACACACCCACTGCTTCCAGAGCTCCGAATATCTCAACTTTAACTATGTACAGCTACGCGTGTGGTTGACATGGGAACCAAACTGTCCTTCTGTTTCCGAACATTTTCTTCATTTCACAATCCCCGGTCTGTTTCTCCAAAATATTTTAAATTAACTTTGAAATTTCCAGAATAATAGACGGCAGCGGCGTTAATTAGCAGCTTATTTACATCCTCAAGCCGGCATTAGCGACAGATAGGAGATCATTTCTGCAGAAAATCCCTTTGAAAGTGGACAGCTGGCTCCATCATCTGAACCGCGGCCAAATGGAACTGTCAATCAAGTGTTTGTGAGCGCGCTCGGCGGTGCGCGTGCAGAGATGCCGCACTCCAGCTTCATGAATATTAATGACATGATTAAACGTGATTGGACACACGGTCAGATGGTTGTCACGGAGTTGGCAAGCTGTGGATGCAAGTATTCCTCCTCAAATGTTCGAAAAGGATCGACCGTTTAGCTCATTTTCATGGAACATGTCACCAGACGCTTCGTGCTTGAGATGCCTCGGATAAACCTGCGTATAAACCTGCGTGAAAACCTACGGGAAAACCTGCATGAAAACCTACGTGAAAACCTGCATGAAAACATACGTGAAAACCTGCATGAAAACATACGTGAAAACCTACGGGAAAACCTGCCTGAAAACCTGCGTGAAAACCTACGTGAAAACCTACGGGAAAACCTGCGTGAAAACCTGCGTGAAAACCTATGTGTAAACCTGCGTTAAAACCTACGAGAAAACCTGCGTGAAAACCTGCGTGAAAACCTACGAGAAAACCTGCCTGCGTGAAAACCTGCGTGAAAACCTACGAGAAAACCTACGTGAAAACCTGCGTGAAAACCTAAAACCTGCTGGAAAACCTGCGTGAAACCTGCTGAAAACGGTTGAAAACCTGCCGAGAAAACTGTAAGAAAACTGCGTGAAAACCTACTGAAAACCTTGACGTGAAAACCTCGTGAAAACCTGCGTGAGAAACCTGCGTGAAAACCCCGTGAAAACTACTAACGTGAGAACCTGACGTGAACAACCTGCGTGAAAACCTGCGTGACGATAACCATCCGACAGAAAACCGTACGCGCGGAAAACCTGTGTGAAAACCTGCGTGAAAACCTACGGGAAAACCTGCGTGAGGAAAAGCTCGTTTTGACAAACCCTCGAACGTGACCGAAATATATCGACTGTCGTCAATTGATGGATTCCCAGAAGAGTGACAGTTGCCAGTGTGTGTGTCGCAGCGGCCTGTGTGGGTGCTGCAGCGCTGTGTGTCGCAGCGCTGTGTGTCGCAGCGCTGTGTGTCGCAGCGCTGTGTGTCGCAGCGCTGTGTGTCGCAGCGCTGTGTGTCGCAGCGCTGTGTGTCGCAGCGCTGTGTGCAGCGCTGTGTCATGCTTCACATTAAAATGGTGTCAATTTATGTGAATTTATGTGAATGATAATAAATGCATGTTGTCCATTTGGAAGTAGCCACTGTTCCAGTAAATGTCCCATATATATATATATATATATAAATATATATATATATATATATCAAAGAAAGCAGCTCACAAAGGTTGAGTTCAGTTTTCCAAGTGTACAAGCGGTTCGGGATCGGTGGTTTTGTGAGGTTGTTGGCATGGATATTTTCAGTCGTCCCCCAAGGCAGCTGTGGCTACAAAAAGAGCTTATCACTGCCATCTGAAGGATGAATAAATAATGACACGTAAAGAACTCGATCTTGAAAGGCACTGTAGGCATCACTGTTCTAAAAAAGGTCATGGATTATGTTGTATTATGTTTACATGTGGCTTATATGCTTTTGTTTTGACCCATTTTCCAAAGAACATTGCCGAAATAAAGGAAATAAAGGAAATAAAATAATAAAACACAATTCAAAATCAATGGACATCCATCCAAACGATAGAAACTAAAGCACATATAAACCCAAACAATTGTCCCACTTTGGGTTCACAGTCAAATTGGTCTGAATGTGAATGTTTTTTTCTCATTTTCTGAATCTCTTGTATAAACGGTTAACTCTGGAGCGTCGTCCTGGCAGCAGCACAAAAGACCCACACAACAACACTAAATAACACACAAATGATAAACTAAGACCAGTGTTAATCCTGTTCGGCCAACATGGCTGCCGCCGCACAATCCCACAGCTTGGATTATACTTGTCGTGTTTCCATCCCGCACAGAAATGAGACGGAATCGAGCAGGGGAAACGTTGGCAGGATTTGAAGTCCGTACAGGTCATGTGATTGTAGACCGTGCAAATCAACAGCTTCTCGGAACTGTCCAAGTAAGTTACATGTAAAAACCACCATATTTAGAGTTGGACAATACTTCGCAACCAAACCGACATTCTGAGCTGCAGCAGTTACGGCAAAGGGCTGAGGATATTTAGTCTTGTATTTTTCACTGACGCTTGTTAGTTTATCACTTCATATTTCAGTTTCCGCTCCCGGAGTTGTTTACCATGTGCGCCGAACCGTATCCTACTTTTTTAATCACAAATCTAACAATCGCGATCACATTTTCCCCACACAATCATGCGGACCTTGAGAATGAAGTATAAACCAAGCTTGACTAATAACTCAACCTTACTTTTCTTACTGATTCATTTCCAAGAGTATTGAAAGTATTGTTTGCGTCGCGTTTCCAACTCAAAACTCGCCCGAAAACACTGACCGTGTCCAGGTTTCGATTTAGACCGACACAGGCGGCCTCTCGGCTCAGCTATAATTACTCTCCCCATATTTGCCCCCATTTCCGCTCTCCTCTCTCGCCGCCGGGCCCGTACCCCCCGCGCGTTTTTCCAGCGGCCCATAATGCAACACCTCTGTTAGCCTTAAAGTGCTCCGTCTCTGCAGTGGGCCCCATTAGCAGTGACTAGGCCCATTGTGCCGTCTATTATGGCGCGGCGGCTATTAGGCTAAGTCTGCGCCGTACTGTATGCCTAAGTGTGTGTTCGAGAGCGGCGCAGATGAAAGGGCTGATGGGAGAAAATGGACTTTTGTGTTTCGGGCGCGTCTCATTTTAGGGGGTCTGTGCTGCCGACGTGTCGGTGGAAAGAGGAGAAGCGAAATAAATGTCACGCAGAGGAAAAAAGCAACAGGTGCAGTGTAGTTCTGTTTCCGAGGCCCGGTGACGACGACAGAGCTGGAACAAGTTCTTCTGCTGTTGAGACAGTCGTCGAGTCATTTCGTCGTCACATAATTGTTATCCAGACTTGACTTAGACGCCAACACATGACAAAGAAGTCATTCGTTCAATTAGACGCCAACACATGACAAAGAAGTCATTCGACAAAGAAGTCATTCGTTCAAAAAGACCTCGACTTCATTGAGATCGACTTCAGTAAACGGATATTTCTGGGCATTTTTACGTTCTAAACAACTTCATTAATGAACAGAATAATCACTAGATGAATTGATTAGCAAAAATAATCATCAGTTGCAGCGCTAAACTATGACGTTAAAGAAACATTGTGTACTTTCTTTTTTCTACAGCGACATCAAAATAAAATGGTAATACCCAGAAATATATATTGGCAGGGCTGTGTTGTCTCCGATGCAGTTTTAGAATTGGAAATCAATAAAGCTGTTTCTGCCGAGCCTTTTTAGATCAGATTATAATGAACTATATCAACAATGAGGATCTACTTATGTTAATAGTTTAATTTACTACTGAATACTTGGTAAATAAATATAAAATAAATATAATTATAAAAAGAGGGTTGTGAAAAATGACACCAAAATAATATAGCCAATGTAAAGGCTTTTATTGCACTTAAGAAATGTTCTGTTGTTTTTCCGTTGATGCTGGACACGGATCAAGATGACGCGCTAATTTAAGTGATCTAGATTGTACTTTTGTCTTGTACTTTTTCAGGAAGATGGTTCCAGAGTCTCGAACACGGCGTTTTGTTCAGAGGACAAAATGTGTTGATGTTCTGTGCTAAATGACTTACACCAATGTCATTACACTGCATTTCTTCTGCTATTTTCGTCTGTTTTGAATAACGCGAGCGCTTTGCGACACGCGCGCTCTGCGTCTGGACCCGAGCTGCTTTTTCCATCGCGGCGAGACAAATGAGTGAAAATTAGCACTATAAAAGCTCTGTCTGTTCTGCAGCTCAAACTTCTGACCAAACATGGCGCCGCTTTGTCTGATAATTACAACGTTTCCAATCGACGTAAAAGAAGAGCCGAGCTGCCAATCAAGCGCCCGTGACAGGAAGCCGTCCCGTGTCGACGCCCGATGCCACGGCTGTCGATCAACAATGCCCCCGTGTGCGGAGCGCGGCCGCCTTTTCACCGTCCGCCGCCGCACATCTGCTCCCATAGATTCATGTGCGTTAGCCCGTCACACTTGTCACCAACGGGGGCTTTTCTCCCGGCAGCCGCTTTGCCCCGCCGAGGGGTGTGTCCGCAGTCTGAGAGGGGCGGAGCTGACAGAGGCGCGACAGAGAGGCAAGAGGAAGTGAAAAGCACAGATGTCTTTGGTCTTTCTCTGCGCGTTTGTTAAAGTCTGTTCAGACGCAAGTGTGGGTCCGCCCCCTCGAGCAGATTGTGAGAGAGCGAGCGCTGGGCCTGGATAATACTCACCATCATCAATCCATTGGAAAAATATATATCAAATATATATCTCTGTATGCAGGAGAAGTTGCAACAGGCTTATGCTGAGACTCTGGAGGCGAATGCAATCCAATTTAGAAGAATACAAAAAAGCTCTGATTACAGACTAAATATGGTTGTTTCTGTGTTTATGACAATACTACAAACACGTAAGGACTTTGCTTCGAATTAGACTTAAATACATTTCAGTCATAATCTGTATGTCAGAAAAAAGTGTATTTGTTGAATGATTATTGATTGAAATATAGATGAGGTTCTGTTCTTTCAGTGGTCCGCCAGAAAACTAAATACGAGCAGTGTTTAATGGCCTTTGAAGATTCATGAAGGGTCTTTCAAGTACTTTTTGAGTATTTAAAACTATTCCGTATGTTATTTTACAAATGTGTCGGATAATGGCTGCAATCATTCATCAGAATAATCGTGACTAGTAAAAATGGTATTTTAATCATCGTGATTGTTATCTGGCTCTGTAGACTCTAAAACAAACAGAAAGTATTGAGTTATCTCTGATTCCCATGAATAATACACTTTATTTGTAAATCGGCATATTTCAACCTTTAATGCACAGTATAAATAATCGTTTGACTCGTCGACGACTAAAATACTGAAACATTGTGCAGATTTCCTGTTTCCTGTTGTAATTTTCAGCTGTTTCCTGCACTTTTTGGCCATGTCAGTTGTAAACAGGCTTCATGAATCCATTTCCACAGAACTGGTCAACAAACTGTGATTGAAAGGCCGTTTTTCGCTCTTCCCCGTGTGACTGCTTCTCTGCACAGATGGAGCAGGCCTTTACGTTCCTCCCTAATTATAACACGCACCATAAGCCTCGGTACATTCTCCGTGCACTCCCCTGTATGCGCCGTGTTAGCTCGTTAATATGCATGCGCTCTGTAATGCTAAATGCACAGGACATGATGTAAGTGATGCCTCCTGACGCTTTCATGATCAGATGTTGAGTGTGAAACGAGGCTTGTGCAACACTGCTGCAACGCCCATCTGAGATCTGAAAACGGGGCTCTGATCATTTATGTATTGTTGCCATAATTGTGGAAAAACTTCTTCCCTTTTATTCACTTTTTACAAGAACTATTTGACCTTTTTTTTTCTTTTTTTTTTTTTTCAGTTTGGTTGGAAGCCAGAAATGTTGCCAAAGAAACTTAAATCTTTAGAAGCAAAATATTATTGTGAGACTGTGTGTAGACAGAGAAAATAAATCCTGTTTCATGTTTATGCTTTTGGTTGTCCCTGCACCACAATATGTACCTGTCCCTCCTTCCCACTTATTCAAGAGAGGGTTGGGGTTAGGGTTTGGGGTTAGGGTTGGGGTTGGGGTTGGGGTTGGGGTTGGGGTTGGGGTTGGGGTTCAAAACCTGATCGTCTATAGGTATATAGTATAAGCCAGAGTAGTAGTAGTTCATCTCCAACAAATTGTATCTGTGTTTATATTACTTTTAACTTTTTTATGATGATGTATGTTTTTTTAAACTTCTACTTAGATGAAAGGGTTTTAGCTGTACTTTTACTTCCACCAGAAGGTAACTATACTTTTACGTAAGTAGTGAACTTCAGTACTTTTGGCCCTCTGGATATTGGTGGTCTCAGATGAACTAGGGCACAGTGTTAGTATCTTACCTGTGCCGCATGTGACTGCATTGATAATGTACCTGTGAAGAGGTTTACAGTACTGTTGTAGTACTGTTGTAGTACTGTTGTAGTACTGTTGTGTAGTACTCTTGTAGTACTCCAGACTTTTTGTAAACGGTTTTCGTCTTGGACTCGTTCTGGTCACAGACCCAAAGCATGACACTCAGTGAGACCACAGTTCCCTCTGCCCACTGCTGTTGGCAGTAAACTTACAGGGGGCCAGGGGGCCAGGGGGACTTCACGACAGTGTTGTCACCATACTAAACAATACTCGAGACTTTCGATATTGTTTTTAAGGCTCGATACTTGAATCCAGTTTTGAAACTACAATGATCCTAAACAATGTACATTTTCAACATATAATAACATTAATAACAATGATGATATGACAATGATGATGACGATGATGACAATGATGATAATGATATAATGATAATAATAATATGATAATAATATAATAATGATAATAATGATAACAATAATGATGATAACAATAATGATGATAATAATGATGATAATAATGATGATAATAATAATGATAACAAATAATGATGATAATAATAATAATGATGATAATAATAATGATAACAATAATGATGATAACACTAATAATAATATAATAATGATATTAATGCTGATAATATGATGATGATAATGATAACAATAATGATAATAATAATAATAATAATAATAATAATGATGATGATATTAATGCTGATAATATGATGATGATAATGATAACAATAATGATGATAAAAATAATAATAATAATAATAATAATAATAATAATAATAATAATAATAATAATAATAAATAATAATAATAATAATAATATGATGTTAATAATAATAATAAAAATGATGATAATAATGATAACACCGGTCCTTTCTCTTTGTTACCATGTGGTCATATATATGCGTGGTAAACACTTAAGGAAAGGCCACATTTTTTCCTTTTGATGTGATTTTTTTTAGTATCGATATGTGTTCAAATGAGTATCTGATGTCAATACTGGTTTTAGTATGGACCAGTACCTGACTACTCTGAACTAACACAAATCCAAACTAAAGCAACAGCGTACATGCAGAGGACAGAGCGTGTGGGCTGTCGTTTGTCCAGTAAAAGTGAGAAAACACGCAGTATTTGTCGGTTTGGTGGTTTGTGCAGAGGCTGTAAGATAATGTAACTCCTGTTATGAATGAGAAATCAAATTATTGTATCTTAATCATTTTGAAGTGGTTGTCTGAAGCAGTGGTTCTCAAACTGGGGGTGAGGGTCCAAAAAAGGCTTGCAAGCACATTGCCTGGCTTAAATGAAGAGTAAATCATGAATCAGATGAACTGGAGACAGATTTATATGTAAATTGCATAAATTGTATTATTGCTAGTGTTCTATGTTGCACCTTAAGGCCGAGACAAGTTCCTATTTTTGTGAATTTTGTTCATTGACAATGGCAATAAACCCATTCTGATTCTGATTATTCACGATATAGTCCTGATATTCCAGGGTTACATTGTGGTTTTTCTCTATCTTTCCAGCCGTTGTCTTCATTTTCTCTGCCATTCCCTTCTCCATTTGCGTTAATCTCATCTCGTCACGGCGATATCGAAGACCACATCGAGGTAAAAAAGATGGAAAAAGCGTTGGGTGAACGAGGGGTAAATGTGGTGGGAGAGGTTGGAGGAGAGTTGAAGGAAAGGCTAATCCTATGACACTGTAGGTAGCAGTAATTAGCCCGAGCCCTTCTGTCCCTTATGAGGCTAAAAACACACATTGTCCTCTGTCACGCACTCTTCCATCCCCCCGCCCCCCACCCTCACCCATAGAGAGGCCCACGGCGGTGGGCAAATGGGATTTTTCTCCCCGCTCCGCACTACGCATACGTACGGCTGAAGGACTGTGGAGGAATATCAGAACTGACACTTTTTATACTTCAATTTGATGATGTTTGCCATTGACAGATTTACAACCGTTGACCCTGTACGATTGAATCATGTCAAGGAGCATTAACATTTGACACAAGATTAAAGTCTGCATATGTTTTTATAATGATAGCTTAGTTTGGGAGGATAGGCACCTCTGCTAAACATTTAACACAGTTTTACTTCTGTTAAGTTGCAGTTTGTGAAGACATTTTGAAAAAAAATAACGAGAATGACAAAGAGTCCTAAAAGGGTTAGGAAGAGTTCTAAAACTGAATGCCTCATCGGTATGTAACGTGCCATTGAAAAGGCAGAGACGGGCTCGTCCGTCGAATGTCCTCTCCAGTCTCAACCCCTCATGCGCAGCACATCATCACTCAGCCCACAGAGCGATTCGGACACTTCAGCTCACGACTTTCTCATGGACATTTGGCGCGTCAGCAAAATCTCGGGTGAAAAATGTATTTCTGTTATCAATATTGGTCCACATCTGTCCGACGCACATGCTGATGTATGGGACTAATCATTGATACAAGTCAGGATGATCTCAGGCAGACCAACCAGACTGGAATATTTTAGGTAATGCTGGCTACCTGTTTTGTTTAAGTAAATATTCTGGTCACTCAGTGCTTTGCTTAATAACGAGCTCTTTCAGTCGTGTTGTGTCCAGTTAAAGAACCTGTGGCTGTTGTTTTTACAACTCATGCAATGCATTGTGCGTCTATATTCTGCAGTTTTTAAAAGTTTAAAACAATAAAAACACAGACAGAACAGAATCAGAGCGCAAAAGTTAAAAATGACAGAAAGACATCTACTGACAAAAGAATCATGATAAAGATGAATTTACAAGAAAAGTCCAGTTGCGTCCACAATCTGTTAAAATGGTCCATTATCCATAATGAATTCCGAAATGTTAGTTTTTCCATTTGTCTAATGTCTGTTCATAATGTCAGTCCCCGCTGGAATGGACGTTTTTAAGACATCGCGATGAAGGTTATTGACATACAACACTAAAATACAGTGTTCCCCCTCGTTTTATCGCGTGGGGGTTACGTTCTAGAGAAATAACCGCACTTAAGTGAAATCCACAAAGCGCGTCTCTGCGTGCTGTTCTGGATTAGATGATCTTGAGATTTACTTTAGCCTGTGGTTTAGCACCCGGTTTCGAGGCGCGTCTGTCTAATCCCTGTGTTTTGTGTGTGAATTTGTACTGGTTAATAAGCGTTTTCTGTGCTCTTGTCTTGACATTTCAACATCTCCCAGTGTAAGTAAATGTATAAATGTATGCCCTTATAGAACTAATAAACTGTTAGAATGTCACTGTTACGTATCAAGTATTTAAATAGCCGTGGCACGTGGACAAATTTGTCCATCTGTTTTATGCGTGTGGTCAGACCAAGATTTTAATATGTCGGGTTTTTTGATGAGACCTCTAAACAAATGGTGACAAATGTTTTTCTGTTCTAAATTGTGTCGCAGCGCTGTCTACAATCGAGGGTTTTGAAAATAAGGTTTCAGTCTGGTGTTGCTCTCTGGTATGAGGCCGAAAGTTGTGAAATCGTTGATTCAAACTGTACATCAAATAATGTAATAAATGTGAATTAACAAGAAAATGTTTGTTATGCAAATCTTGGGAATAATTTAACATTAAGCCCAATTACATACAACACGATAAAAAGGTAAAATCACTGTTTGACCCAAATTAAAAGATAACATTTACTGAACTGAAGGCATTTGATGATACATAAATGGACTATCTTTGGTAAAGTGTGATCCTTCATTGCAGAGCGACCCCAACATGTGTTGAGTGATTTATCAAACACCTCAAACAATAGTTAAGGCTCAGCATAAAACCCAAGTTACTCTAGAAAGAGGCCATGAGAAACAAATGTGCCATCAAGTGATCACTGTTCCCAAACATACACTTGAAATGATCCAAATAGAAGCCCCCAGACCAGGTCTGCAAATTAGGCTTTGGCTCGACGGCCTTTGGACATGGCATCGGTCACTATTTTATATGTGGCAACAGCTCGGTACCTTTTTAATAAACTAATATAATTCTCTGTAACTGACTCCAAGAAGTGATTCATTACACAGTCACTATTAGATCTTGTGTTTTGTTTTATTATCTATTATGATTAGAGGGAACAGTGCCCCTCACCTACCCTTACCCCCGCTCAGACCACCCTCCCCCTTGCTTATACTCTGACCAAGATTGTGTTCACGTAAGTTTAAGCACATGCTGTCAAAGCGCCCCTCCACCCAGGTTGCAAACATACAATGATGAACAATTAAAGAGCAAGATATATAAATGATGAGGCATGCATTAAAAAAAAGATACAATTTGCAAATAAGATCAAAATAAATACAGTAATGTACACAAGTATATACACAAGTATATTACACACAAAATCATGAAAGTGAACATGCAGTGAGTGGTTGTTTTGACGTATTGTTAAAGTGACAGGTGTTTTAGAGTGTTCATGAGTCCTACGGCAGAGCGGGAGAAACTGTTCTTGTGGTGCAGCAGTTTGTGTACAGGGAGAAAGAGCAGAGGAGACGGTACACAGCCCTGAGTGAGCTCCTGTGCTGATAGTCCGAGTGTCTGAGACATTCTTCCCCAGCCGCACGCACTGCCTCCGATCCGTTCAGGAAGTCAGTGCTCCACCTGCAGGTGGAGTCAGGCACGTTGAGCTGGGAGAGCTTGTCCTGGAGCAGAGAGCAGGGAGGATCATGTACACAGAGCTGAAGTCCACAAACAGGATCCTGGCGTAGGTTTCCCGGGGAAAGTTCCCAGAGAGTCCAGATGCTGCAAGATGAAGTGGAGTGCCAGGTTGATGGCGCTGTAGGCGAACTGCAGGGGTCCAGCAGGGAGGAGGTGAAGGACTTGAGGTGGGGCAAGACCAGGCGTTCAACCTGTAGTCTTCAATGTCCCAGTGATCCGGGGCTTCTTAGGGACTAGGAAGATGCACGGCTTGGAAGCAAGGCTGGAACAATGGCATGACTCCCAGGGAGGTGTTAAAAAATGTCTGAAGACTGGAGTCAGCTCCTGTGTTCATGGGTTTAAGCAAATTCTTAAACTTATGAACACACCCCCTTCTGCTTATCTCTGACCTGATGTGTTCATTTGTTTAAGCACACGCTGTCAGAGCGTCACCTCCTCACCCACCAACACCCAACCTAAAGCCCCCTCAACACCCTCTGCTTATACCCTTACCCCCCCCCCTCTGCTTATCTCTGACGTGATGTGTTCAGGTCTCCGCCCCTTCCTAAAATAACCCCTTACCCCTCACCTACCCCCATCCCAGGGATTCTTCCGTGGACCCTGAAGTTGTAGATGCATGTGAAAGCAGGACTCCCGTAGTTGCTTTTGATCTGAAGCCGGACAAATCTGAAAATCTCATCCGCTTGATCCTGGATTTTGAAGGTTTGAAAAGAACTATTGTTGTCGCTGTATTCAAACGTCCCCAGTTTGGTCTGCGCTCCATTGATCTCCTTTAGGCCATAAATGCTGAACTTCCTCGGAGCAGAGTAGATTTGACCAGTGGGCGACTGTTCCTTTGTGATGTGCGCAAGTGTGACACCTGAAATGTGGATGTTTGTAGCGAGCACAATGCCTAACTGGCCCGCCGTACCCTTCAACGCCCAGCACTTTCCTGGAGTCAGAGGGTATGTCTGCCCTCGTAGGACGCTGCAGGGTGTGTTGTGCATCATCTCGAAGTTTACATTGCGTGCAGTTTTTGGTTTGTACGTTCTGGAAGTTAAGTCGTTTACAACCTTAGCCCCGAGAGCCTCAAGAGCAAAGTCTACGAGTGAGTAGGCCTCCGGGTTGAGTTTGTTCGTCAGCTTGAGCATCTCTTGTTTCAGACCAGTGACGTCCATCTGCAGCATTACAACACCGAACTCCTTGGTTGGAAAGCTCATTTTTGCGTTTATTAAGATGCCTAAAAACACGACAAGAAGTAGAAATGCAGTCTTCCACCACAGGGTGTTTTTTATCTCTGGCTCTGTTACAGAAACTCCTTCAGGAGAATCATTCTTGAAGTCAGGTTTGGTATCCTCCCATGGGTCAGTATCCTCCGACGAGTCGGGATCCTCCCGAGAGTTGATAACCTCCCAAGGGTTGAGAACCTCCCGAGAACTGATGACCCCCCAAGGGTTGGTAACCTCCCAAAGTTTGGCAGCGCACCTGCGCCTTCTTTTGAAAACTCGATAAAGGATTTCTTTGTAAGAGATCTTAGGCATACCCTGATTGTCATAATAGCCCTGCTCAATGAGTCTTTGACTCCTTCGAATTATGTTGAACATTTTGAACTGATTAAAAATTTAAAATAAATACAATTAACCAGAAATGTGCCTGGGGCTGACCACGCACTGTGAACTGATAAAACACTGGCTTGTTGACGTCATCAGGACTTTTTATGACACTGACATTCCGTTTCCGTGACAACCCTTGTTGTTTAAACACATACTTTGAAGACGTACAACTACAGTAGGTGGCGGTAAATGCACCTTTTCAGTTGGCCGCCAACCAAATTACCTTTTTCTTTAGAAGAAAAAGGTAATTTTTTCTTACCTTTTTCTTCTCAAGGTAAGAACAAATTCTTACCCTGAGACTAAGAGAATAAAGTTTCTCACCCATCATTTCTTCACTTTTATTAAAGTCTGTTTTCTTCATACAATTTTCTTACTTTTTTCTTTTACTCAGAGTCACATCAATCTTCTTTCTTGAGTGCGAGATAACATAATTATCATTATGTTATCCAGCACTTATCATTATTATTATTAATTAATTTGGTCCTAAAACAGGTCTAAACAAAAGTACATTTATTGATAACTTGCAGATGGATTACATTTTACCATCAATGTCACTCTTCCTAAACTCTATTGCCTTTGAATACATCTAAGAGGTTTACTGACCTAATACAATGCATTCTTATCGACCGATTACTTACACTAACCTATTTACCAGCCTTAACCCGGTCGTCTCACTCATGCCTCAGTCTGGACATATATTTGTAGTAGTAGTAGTAGTAGTAGTAGTAGCAGTCAGTAGTAGTAGCAGCAGCAGCAGCTAGTAGTAGCAGCAGTAGTAGTAGCAGCAGTAGTAGTAGTAGTCAGTAGTAAGCAGCAGCATAGTAGTTAGTAGCAGTAGTAGCAGCAGTAGTAGTAGTAGTAGTAGTAGTAGTTAGTAGTAGTAGTAGTAGTAGTAGTAGCAGCAGCAGCAGTAGTAGTAGCAGCAGCAGGTAGCTAGTAGTAGCTAATTTACTCTTTTCATTTACGTAGTATACTCTGCACACAAGGTTTGCACAGGGCTCATTGATGGCTTCCGGGACGTAATGAATTAGTCCACAGTGGCTCTCGGCTGAGGAGGGCGTGTCCGTCTCCTCTGTAGATGTGTTAAACGAGGCTTTTGGGTGAGATCCAGGTTTGTCGCGGCTCGCAGAGGTCTGGTCTAAACTAGTGAGGGGGCATTTTTTACATCAGTTGTGTTTTATTTTCCAGGCAATAGTTCCACATTTCCTCATGTCCGGACTTCAGAATTGCCCTAAGAAACTAAACTAAGCTTTGTGGTCGTCTTTACACTGTGACAGAAGCTTTATGTTGACAACATGAAGTGCTTTTAACATTTGAATTGTTCTGTGTATAATTTTTCCAATTCAATCAACTTCCATTTGTAAACCAGATGTCATGCCCAGATAGTTACTCTGAAAAGGACTCTTACTTGAGTAGTAGTTCCCCTATTACATACGGTTTACAGTATCTTCAGTGTGTTCTTGGACATTTTTACTTTTTACTTGATTCATATTATTTTAAAGTAACAGTCTACTTGAGTACTACAAATATTGTCAATATTGGCTCTCCTCTGGAAACGGAGCGTATGTTATTTAGAACAGAATCTTCCCTCACCTGAGATTAACAGCATTTAGTACTTCACTCGTTGATTTAGCAGAAATCCGTAATGTTCCTCAGCTCATGGTGTTTAAACGCCATGTTTGCTTTGATATAGATTAGTGCTGCACCATTTCTCTGAGAACTATTGCAATGCAGTATATGTTAGAGAAGTAGGCTTGTGCTCAGAGTGCACATTTGAAACACATCCAGCAGCATTAGCAGACTGACTTCGTGCAGCCTCTGCTGAGAAGGTGATCGGCTGCAGACTTCCATCTCTGCAGGACCTGTACGTCTCCAGGGCTCTGGGACGAGCAGGTCGGATCACTGCTGACCCTTCTCACCCTGGACATGTTATTAGAGCCATTAGAGCAGGAGGCCACTCCCCTCAGGCAGGAGGCCACTCCCCTCAGGCAGGAGGCACTCCCCTCAAGCAGGAGGCTTACGGTCCATCCGGACCAGAACCTCCCGCTACAAGAACAGTGTCTTTCCCTCTGCCGTTGGCCTCTTGAACACTTCTTAAACACCTCCCACTTTAACTACAATCTGACCAATCACTCACTGTCACTTTCTGCACTAAAACTGTACATTTTATGTTGCACCGAATCCCCAAAGCAAGTTCCTATGTTTGTGAATTCTTTTAGTTGGCAATGGCAATAAACCTCTTTCTGATCTCTGATTGACATTTGAGAGAACACTGAAATATGAACTGATGAACTAATACTATTTCCCTATCAATTTCAGAAACATGTTGAGAAATAAAGGTACAACATGATTTTCTATTAAAAAAAGGGCGTTCTATTACGTAAATACGGTAACGGCAACCTTTGCAGTTTTGGTGATTTCGCTTGTTGTGATTTCTTCTTCTTCTTCTTTGGTGGTGTTTTATGGCCGTTGGTATCCATAGTGTTACATTACTTCTTTAGACTTCATCTTTAGCTTCATCCTTTAACTTCATTTTAGACTTTCCCTTAGACTTATCCTTAGACTTATCCTTTAGACTTCATCCTTTAGATTATCTTTAGACTTTATCCTTTAGACTTTATCCTTAGACTTTCTTTTAGACTTCATCTTTTAGACTTCATTCCTTTAGACTTTATCCTTTAGACTTTATCCTTTAGACTTTATCTTTAGACTTTATCCTTTAGACTTTATCCTTTAGACTTTATCCTTTAGACTCATCCTTTAGACTTCATCTTTTAGAACTTCATTCTTTAGACTTCATCCTTTAGACTTTTAGATCTTTAGACTTCTCCTTTAGACTTCTTTAGACTTCATCTTTACTTCAGACTTTATCCTTTAGACTTTATCCTTTAGACTTAATCCTTTAGACTTCATCCTTTAGACTTTATCTTTAGACTTTATCCTTTAGACTTATCTTTAGATTATCCTTTAGACTTCATTTTAGACTTCATTCCTTTAGGTTATTTTTGGTGGTGGTAGGTAGTTTAGGGTGGTTGTTTTAATCCATAGTGTTCTAGTGTTTTATGGTGGTTGTTTGTTCTTCTTCTTTGGTGGTTTGTATCATACTGTTCTTCTTCTTTGTGGTGTTTTATGGCGGTTGGTATCCATAGTGTTCTTCTTCTTTGGTGGTCGTTTTATGGTGGTTTGGTATCCATAGTGTTCTTCTTTTGGTGTTTTATGCGGTTGGTATCATAGTGTTCTTCTTTGGTGTTTTTTTATGGGGTTGTATCATAGTGTTTTCTTCTTTGGTGTTTTATGGGGGTTGGTATCCATAGTGTTTCTTCTTTGGTGTGTTTTATGGCTGTTGGTATCATAGTGTTCTTCTTTTTGGTGGTGTTTATGGCGGTTGGTTTCCAAGTGTTCTTGCTTCTTTGGTGTTTTATGGCGTTGGTATCCTTCTTCTTTGGTTTTGTGGTGTGGTTTTATGGCGGTTGGTATCCTTCTTCTTTGGTGTGTTTTATGTTGTATCATGTTCTTCTTCTTTTTGGTGGTTTTTATGGCTTGGTGTGTTTTCTTCTTCTTTATGGTTGGTATCCATAGTGTTTTCCTTCTTCTTGGTGGTGTTTAATGGCGGTGGTATCATAGTGTTTCTTCTTCTTTGGTGGTGTTATGGCGGTTGGTATCATAGTGGGCCGCCCATGCGGTTGGTATCTTATGAGTGTCTTCTGGCAAATCGGGATTTGCGGGTTTTTTTAGGCTCTTAGTTTTTAATCGGCCTGTAACTCATTTTGGCCATGTTTTGTTTAATATCGGGGTGTTTTTTAGTTTTCCTTATGGGAATAGTTTTTTACACCAAAATGTGAAATAGTTTCCGCCATTCGAACGCTTAGGATTCTTTTTAGCAAAAAGATAACTGCCACCCCAGTGTGCTTATAGATATGAATTGTTCATCGCCTGGAAGGCCCTGCCCACCCCTGCTTTAGACATTGTTCATAGGCCCCAGTTGTTGTTGGTGCAAGGCGCATCCTTTCTCCTTTCTTTGATTTCCACGGTGGCTTTCCACAGTGCCACTACCGCCACCACTTAGTTGTCACCCTCCATGGCAGTTTGCCTATCCTACTCAAGTACCTGGCCCTCGTTTATCGCGGGGGTTACGTTCTAAAAATAACCCGCACTAAGTGAAATCCACAAAGCGGTCTCTGCTGGTTCTGGATTAGATGATCTTGAATTTACTTTAGCCTTGGTTTAGCACCGGTTTTCGAGGCCGTCTGTCTAATCCCTGTGTTTTTGTGTGTAATTTGTACTGGTTATAGCGTTTCTGTCTCTTGTCTTGACATTTTCAACATCTCCCAAATAGTGTAATAAATGTATGCCCTTATAGAACTAATAAAACTGTTAGAATGTCACTGTTACGTATCAAGTATTTAAAAGGTGGCACGTGGACAATTTGTCATCTGTTTTTATGCGTGGTGGTCAGACCAAGTTTTAATATGTCGGGTTTTTATGAGACCTCTAAACAAATGGTGACAAAATGTTTCTGTTCTAAATTGTGTCGCAGCGCTGTCTACAATCGAGGTTTTTAATAAGTCAGTCTGGTTTGCTCTCTGGTATGAGGGCCGAAAGTTGTGAAATCGTGATTCAACATGTACATAAATAATGTAATAAATGTGAATAACAAGAAAATGTTTGTTATGCAAATCTGGGAATATTTAACATTAAGCCCATTACATACAACACGATAAAAAAGGTAAAAATCACTGGTTTGACCAAAATTAAATAACATTTACTGAAGCATTTGATGATACAAAATGGACTATCTTTGGTAAATGTGATCCTTCATTGCAGAGCGACCCAACATGTGGTTTGAGTGATTTATAAAACACCCTCAAACAATAGTTAGGCTCAGCATAAACCCAAAGTTACTCTAGAAAAAAGGCCATGAAAACAAATGTGCCATCAAGTGATCACTGTTCCCAAAACACTAACACTTGAAAATGATCAAATAGAAGCCCCCAGACCAGGTCTGCAAATTAGGCTTTGGCTCGACGGCCTTTGGACATGGCAATCGGTCACTATTTTATATGTTGGCAACGCTCTGATACCTTTTAATAAACTAATATATTCTCTGTAACTGACTCAAGAAGTGATTCATATACACAGTTCCACTATATAGATCTTGTGTTTGTTTATTATCTATTATGATTAGAGGGAACAGTGCCCCTCACCTACCTTACCCCGCCTCAGAGACCACCCTCCCCCCTTGCTTATCTCTGACCAGATGTGTGTTCACAAAGTTTAAGCACATAGCCTGTCAAAGCGCCCCTCACCCCAGGATTGCAACATACAATGATGAACAATAAAAGCAAGATATATAAAATAAGGCATGCATTAAAAAAAAGATACAATTTGCAAATAAGATCAAAATAAATACCAGGTATGTACACAAGTATATACACAAGTATATACACAAATCAGAAAGTGAACAATGCCAGTGAGTGGTGTTTAGACGTATTGTTAAAGTGACAGGTGTTTTAGAGTGTTTCATGAGATCCTACGGCAGAGCGGCGAGAGAAGACTGTTCTTTTTGGTGCAGGCAGTTTGTGTTACAGGGAGAAGAGCAGAGGAGACGGTACACAGCCCTGTGGAGCTCCCTGTGCTGATAGTCGAGTCCGAGGTGTCCTGAGACATTCTTCCCAGCCGCACGCACTGCCTCCGATCCGTCAGGAAGTCAGTGCTCCACCTGCAGGAGGAGTCAGGTACGCTGAGCTGGGAGAGCTTGTCCTGGAGCAGAGCAGGGAGGATCATGTACACAGAGCTGAAGTCCACAAACAGGATCCTGGCGTAGGTTCCCGGGGGAAAGTTCCCAGAGAGTCCAGATGCTGCAAGATGAAGTGGAGTGCCAGGTTGATGGCGCTGTAGGCGAAACTGCAGGGGGTCCAGCAGGGAGGAGAGTGAAGGAACTTGAGGTGGGGCAAGACCAGGCGTTCAAATGACCTGTAGTCTTCAAGTCCAGTGATTTATCTGACCTGATGTGTTCATCCTTGTTTAAGCACAACGCTGTTCAGAGCGTCACCTCCTTCACCCACCAACAACCAACCTAACCCTAAGCCCGCCTCACAATACCCTTACCCCCCCTCTGCTTATCTCTGACGTGAATGTGTTCAGGTCTCTCCCCCCTTCCTAAAACCCCTTACCCCTCACCTACCCCCATCCCAGGGATTCTTCCGTGGACCCTGAAGTTGTAGATGCATGTGAAAGCAGGACTCCCGTAGTTGCTTTTGATCTGAAGCCGGACAAATCTGAAAATCTCAATCGCGCTTGATCTTGGATCTTTTGAAGGTTTGAAAAAGTACTTGTACTGGCTGTACTATTGTTGTAGTAATGCAGTCTTCCACCACAGGGTGTTTTTTATCTCTGGCTCTAGTTACATTAACCCCTTCAGAAGAATTCATTCTTGAAGTCAGGTTTGGTATCCTCCCATGGGTCATTATACTCTGCTGAGTCGGGATCCTCCCGAGAGCTGATAATCACCTGAGAGTTGAGAACCTCCCGAGAAACTGATGACCCCCCAAGGGTTGGTAACCTCCCAAAGTTTGGCAACGCACCTGCGCTTTCTCTTGAAAACTCGATAAAGGATTTCTTTGTAAGAGATCTTAGGCATACCCTGATTGTCAATAATAGCCCTGCTCAATGAGTCTTTGACTCCTTCGAATTATGTTGAACACATTTTGAACTGATTAAAAATGTTAAATAAATACAATTAACTAGAAATGTGCTGGGGCTGACCAACCGCACTGTGAACTGATTAAAACACTGGCTTGTTGACGTCATCAGGACTTTTTGACACTGACAGTCCGTTTCCGTGACAACCATTGTTTTTTAAACATATACATTGAAGACGCTACAACTACAGTAGGTGGCGGTAAATGCACCTTTTCAGTTGGCCGCCAACCAGCCTATTAAAAAGTAATAGACAACTGTAGCTGTTAGCTGCTAATGCTAACACCAGTGCTAGTGCTCTCCCCTCTTTTAAAGGCGATGGTAAAATATGCCTTATAATGGGGGCATTTTCCTCTTAAGGATGGTTTAATGTTCCGTCACTATTTCCAAAGTACAATGCGCCCTAAAACATACTATTAACACTATATACGGCCTATATATTAGGCACATGTTGTGTGTCTGTGTAGTGATGCACATGTTGTGTGTCTGTGTTGTGTGTCTGTGTAGTGATGCACATGTTGTGTGTTCTTGTAGTGATGCACATATTGTGAGTGTCTGTAAGTGATTGCACATGTTTGTGTGATCTGTAGTGATGCACATGTGTGTCTTTGTTGTGTATCGTTGTCAGTGATGCACATGTTGTTGTGTCTGTAGTGATGTCACAGTTGTGTTTGGCTGTATTAGATGGTGAGTCTTAGTTGATACACATGTTGTGGTGTCGTGTGTGTGTATCTGTGTAGTTGATGACATGTGTGTGTCTGTGTGTGATGCACATTTGTGTGTCTGATGTAGTGATGCACATGTTGTGTGTCTTGTAGTGATGCACATGTGTGTGATCTTTGTTGTGATCGTTGTTGATGCACTGTTGTTGGTCTGTAGTGATCACATGTTGTAGTTCTGTATTGATGGTGTGTTTTTTTGGCATGAGTACACACATGTTGTGTGTCTGTGTTGTGTATCTGTGTCAGTGATGGAGACGTTGGCAGTATTTATGTCTGCGCGGTTTTCATGCGTTTCAACTGTAGAAATCGGAGCTGCTAATTAGAAATCCCATTCATTTCCGCGTGACGGGGCGTGTCGTGTCGAGGGGTGCGTGTCGTCCAAATGACCATAAAACTCCCGTCCGTGTGTCTCTTTTCATTTCTTCCGTGAATATGAGTCTGATTGTAATAAAACACTGTTTTAAGCATGTCAAAAGGGATGGCGAGCACATTTGATTTATCATGCTCAGGATGCGGCTTTTGCCATCCCTGAATGTACATAGACGAGAACCCTGCATGCACAGCATGCATATTTTGTGTTGTGTTACTTTTCAATGCGGTTGGCAGCCAACTGAAAAGGTGCATTTACGGCCACCTACTGCTAGTTTGTACTTCAAAGTATGGTTTTATGCTACACTGTAAAAAAAGGAGATAAAGAAAGAGCCCGGCACACGCACCATATTGAAAACATGATGCACGAAAGAGAAACAAATTCTACTTGAGACTAAGAGAATAAAGTTTCACACCCATATTTTTGCATTCATCGAAACTTTTTTCATACATTTCTTCACTTTTATTAAAGTCTGTTTTCTTCATACAATTTTCTTGGTGACATGAAGTAGTAGTAGTAGTAGCAGTAGCAGCAGTAGTAGTAGTAGTAGTAGTAGCAGCAGCAGTAGTAGCAGTAGTAGTAGAGTAGTAGTAGCAGTAGTAGTAGCAGCAGCAGCAGTAGCAGCAGTAGTAGTAGTAGTAGCAGTAGTAGTAGCAGCAGCAGTATAGTAGAGTAGCAGCAAAGCAGCAGCAGCAGTAGCATAGATAGCAGAGTAGTGCAGTAGTAGTAGTACAAGGATAGAGAAAAAGTAGGCAAGCAGTAGTAGTAGTAGCAGTGTATTATCTAGTGTATTCTGCTGAGTAGTAGTAGCTAGCAGTAGTAGTAGTATAGCCACAACCACTGTAGCAGCAGTTGACTGCTGTGGTTGTATATTGATACGTGCCACTTACAGCGCGGCTCTAAGCAAGTTTAGTAGTGGTAGTAGTAGTAGTGTATTCTCTGAGCCCACACTCACTTATTGACTGCTGTGGTTTGTATTTACACTTACAGCGCGGCTATTTCTCTTTTCATTTACAGTATACTCTGCACAACAAGGTTTGCACAGGCTCATTGATGGCTTCCGGGACGTAATGAATTAGTCCACAGTGGCTCTCGGCTGAGGAGCGGCGTGCTCCGTCTCCTCTATAGAGTGTTAAACGAGGCTTTTGGGTGAGATCCAGGTTTGTCGCGGCTCGCAGAGGTCTGGTCTAAACTAAGTGAGGGGGCATTTTTTACATCAGTTGTGTTTTATTTCCAGGCAATAGTTCCACATTTCCTCATGTCCGGACTTCAGAATTGCCCTAAGAAACTAAACTAAGCTTTTGGTCGTCTTTAACCACTGTGACAGAAGCTTTATGTTGACAACATGAAGTGCTTTTAACATTTGAATTGTTCTGTGTATATTTTCCAATTCAATCATACTTCCATTTGTAAACCAGATGTCATGCCCAGATAGTTACTCTGAAAAGGACTCTTTTACTTATAAGTAGTAGTTCCCCCAAATACGGTTTACAGTAACTTCAGTGTGTTCTTTTGAATACTTACCAATTTTCACTTTTAACTAGAACCTCCCGCCACAAGAACATGTCTTTCCCTCTAAATCACGGTAAAGGGCAACCTTTGCAGTTTTGGTGATTCTTGCTTTTTCAGGTGTGTGACTATTTATTCCTTTTCTCTTCTTCTTCTTTTCTTCTTTGGTGGTGTTTTATGGCCGTATGGTATCCATAGTTACATTATCGCCCTGATTCTTCGTTTAGAATTATTCCTTTAGAACTCATCCTTTAGATCTTCACATCTTTAGACTTCATCCTTTAGAACTTTAGCATGTGTAGCCCTGATAGAGACGAACCATGTGTTTCTGTGATTGGTGAAAGACCCAACTGTCAATCACATCACTCTGGAACTTCCGTGGAAATTAAACATCGTGCGCCAGACTGCGTGTCAGGTTAGGGTTTGGGTTAGAGGCTTAAGGGTTAGAAGGTTTAGATGGTTAGAGGGTTAGGGTTAGGGTCTTCTTCTTACTTCTGTTGCTTTTAATGGTTCGGTTGGCAGCCAACTGAAAAAGTGCATTTACGCCACCTACTCCTGGATAGTTGTTATGTCTAATTTCTTCTTGTTCTTGGTCCGACACTGAGGATTGGGTGGTTGAGTCGCACAAATCTCGCGCCCCGGATGCATCATGTCTCTGCGGGGTCTCAGTGTAAACAAACTTTATGAAATTAGATCCCGCTTTTCAATGCCTAAGATGATTGTATGGAAAGCACGGTTGAGAAAGCCTTCAGACCCGTCAGAGTTGTGTTGGCTTCAGCAGTCAGAGCCAAAAGTGAGGAGCTTGGAGTATGCATACGTGTTTCTGAGTGGTAGGTCTGCGTGTGAGGATCTGGAGTGGATGGCAACGTGTTTTCTGAAGTGGTAGGTCTGCTGAGGGCTTGGAGTGAATGGCATGTGTTTTCTGAAAGTGTAGTGCTGCTGAGGAGCTTGAGTGATTTGCAATGTTTCTGGAAGTGTAGGTCTGCAGTGGAGGAGTTGAGTGATGGGCCACATGTTTTCTGAAGTGTATGTCTCGTGAGGAGCTTGAGTGATGCACGTGTTTCTGAAGTGTAGTCTGCGTGAAAGGGAGCTTGGATGATGCAATGTGTGTTCTGAAGTGTAGTCTGCGTGAGGAGCTTGTGTGATGCCACAGTTTTCTGAAGTGTAGGTCTGCGTGAGGGAGCTGGAAAGTGATGCAGATTGTTCTGAGTGTAGTTGCGTGAGGGAGGCTTGGAGTAGATGCAATCGTGTTTTCTGGAAGTGTAGGTCTGCGAGGAGCTTGGAGTGAGCAGATGTTTCTGTAAGTGTAGTCTGCTGTGAGGAGCTTGGAGTGAGATTGTTTTCTGAAGTGTAGGTCTGCGTGAAGGGAGCTTGGAGTCATGCACGTGTTTTCTGAAGTGTAGGGTCTGCGTGAGGAGCTTGGAGTGATTGCACATGGTTTTCTCGAAGTGTAGGTCTGCTTGAGGAAGCTTGAGTGATGCACTTGTTTTCTGAAGTGTAGTCTAGCGTTGAGAGGTTACACTCGAATCCACTTGCCTCGACACTTACAAGCTCTTTGCCATAACATCTCTCATACGTACGAAGCGCTAACATGCTAACGCTGCACTGTTCATAACCGCTATTTCGCTGCACGATACCGAAGTAAACATTCTGTTACCACCTGCAATGTTTCACAGTGTGGCATTAAACCGATCCACTTTTACTCAAATTACAGATGTTTGGATTCTACTTGTAGGCTTGGCCTGGGCGTCGCCCGCCTTGCGTGCCAGGAGGTAAACGTTTGATGCCATGCTGTGAAGCCTTGGCAACGGGGGCAAAGTAGCCAAACCACTCCACCACAAAAGTTACAACGTTTGGAAGCTTTAAATGATAGAAATTGGTTTCTTGTCTTTACTGTGTCAAAACCAGAAAACTAAACCCAGGATAAAAAAAAATTGGCGACTTAAGTTTTAAATGAAGAAACATAGATCATAACAGAACTTTGAACAACGACGTTTATAGTCACACCAGAAGAATCAATATGAAATTAAAACCGTTATCTAGTTATTTCCTTCTTTATGATTTTCACAATCTTCTAAAGTAGCTTCTTTGTGTGCGTGTTGTGGGTTGACGAGGCTGCTATGAATGTTGTGTATTTGTTGTTTCAGATTTGGGAAGAAAAAGGATGAGAAGAAAGAGGCCAAAGCCGCCCTCCAGAGGCAGAAGTGCGACCTGCTCAGTGACGTGGAGCTGGAGAAGATGAAGGAGGAGAGAGAAAGGTGGGACACTTCTTTGGGGTCGCACAGAGTTTGATGGCAGGAGCAGCTTATGCAACTCTACGGACTTTACGTTTTGTTTTTGTCGGGATTTGCGTCTTCAAACTTGCCGAATGAATGGCCTGCGTTATCGTCCCAGTAACTGCAGAAGTATGGAAGATGATAAGCCACGACAAAGACCCACGTACAGTAAAATGTCCACAATATCCATTCTTAGATGCTAAAACTGGTACCGCAACTCGATATGCATGTGAAAAAGTAATGATCCTGACTAAAAGCCACATAAATAGTACTGATCTTTCCTGTATACTTTAGAATGATCTTGAACTAAATCAGAATAATAAGGCCACAGTTCCCTCAGTCCTACGCTCCACGCCACGTTTTTACTGAGAAAAGACCCAAACTACAATCCGAAATGGTAATGGTAAATTGGTATTAAAAATAGCTTCAACAAAGTAGTATTTATCTTGATTTGAGGATATTTTGACTGTGTATCAAATAGAATAAAATGTGCCAATAAAGCAAGTTCTTTTCCTTCATTCAAGAACAGCTTTTCCGTACTTTTAGTGTAATTACAGTTTATGCTTTTTCCATTGGCAAATCTTGTTTTAAAACGGTCAAAATATACTCAAATTAAGATTACTATTACTTAATTCAAGCACTTATTCACTTCTTTTGTTTTTGTTGGTTTTGTTGTGTTACTTTTAATGGCAGTTGGCATTCAACTGAAAAGGTGCGTTTACCGCCGCCTGCTGTAGTTGTACGTCTTCAAAGTATGTGTTTCGGGCATTCCGTAAAAAAAGAAAAAAAGGAGAGAGAGAAAGGAAGAATCAAAGGCGCGGCATCGTCGTCAGAGGCGCGGCATCGTCGTCAGAGGCGCGGCATCGCGGCATCGTCATCAGAGGCGCGACATCGTAAAAGGCGCGGCATCATCGTTGCGACATCGTCAAAGGGGCGGCATCATCGTTGCGCATCATCGTTGCGACATCGTCAAAGGCGCGGCATCATCGTTGCGACATCGTCAAAGGCGCGGCATCATCGTTGCGACATTTCGTCAAAAGGCGCGGCAATCATCGTTGCGACATCGTCAAAGGCGGGCATCATCGTTGCGACATCGTCAAAGGCGCGGCATCATCGTTGCGACATCGTCAAAGGCGTGGCATCATCGTTGCACATCGTCAAAGGCGTGGCATCATCGTTGCGACATCGTCAAAGGCGCGGCATCATCGTTGCGACATCGTCGTCAAAGGCGCGGGCATCATCGTTGCGACATCGTCAAAGGCGCATCATCGTTGCGACATCATCGTCAAAGGCGCGGCATCATCGTTGCGACATGTCAAAGGCGCGGCATCATCTTGCGACATCGTCAAAGCGCGGCATCATCGTTGCGACATCGTCAAAGGCGGGCATCATCGTTGCGACATCGTCAAAGGCGCGGCATCATCGGTTGCGACATCGTCAAGGCGCGGCATCTATCGTTGCGACATCGTCAAAGGTGTGGCATCATCGTTGCGACATCGTCAAAGGCGTGGCAGGATATGGCCTCTCTTCTCTTTTTTTACGGTGTAGCGTGGAACACATACTCTGAAGACGTACAACTACAGTAAGTGGCGGTAAAGTCGGCTGCCAACCGCTATTAAAAGTAACAACAACATTACGGAGTCAATTAAAGAATAAAAGACATAAAACGTCACCAAAGAAGAAGAAGACTGTCACTTTTTCCAATAAACGAACATGCCAGAATTCTCATCGGCCAATATCATTTGATGACATCATTTCCCTGTTTTAGGATTGAATCTAGCCACCCAGAGCTGCGTCCCAGAGAGCCGCTGCCCGACCCCGCCCAGTCTTACCCCAACGTGGAAGACGACGACATCGACCCAAACTACGCCCGGATCCAGTCCTTCAGAGACCGCACCGTGCCCTCTCCCTCTCAGCCGCAGTCCCCTCACTACAGCTCGGCGCAGCACCCCAGCGCCCGCACCCCTTCACCCCACGGGCCGGCGGCCTTCACGGGCCACGGGAGTAACGGCATGGACCCCCCGCCTGCCCTGGACGACGACCAGATTGACCGGCTCTACGCCAAAGTGAACAAGCAGAGAGGGGAAGGAGCGGCGTCCCCCGCAGCGCCGGTATCGGCCAACGACAGGTGAGTCCCTGTACATTTTGATCCGAATATGTCCTGGGACCCTCGGGTTCTCTTTGGAGTGTGAAGTTCTGAAGCTGAAACTGGGGCGCTTTGGCCCCTGATGTCTGATTTACTCAGAGTGGTCTAAACTTTAAACGTCTGGACCCACAAAGATCGAACATTTGGGTTATTTTTCAAAGCGGAAACATGAATCACTAAAAATGATATAATATACATCATTATTTCACTATATGTTCATTGTAAATCACCATAGAAACGGGAACAGTGGCACTGTAGCATGCGGCAGATTTAAATGTGTTTTATTCTGGAATCAAATGATGGTTTGCAGTTTTCCCAATCAGAAAAACTAATCATATTGAGATAATCAATGCTCCTGTGGCATGGCTCTGACGGAGCCTTGCCCCCCATGTTGGTTACCACCACGTTTGTTTACTTCATTTCCCTTTGATGTTTTTAATATTGCATTCTTTTGGTAACCCTGGAGCTCGGGTTGTCGCGGTAACCACAATATTGCAATACTATGATGGATCAAACCGGAAGAGGGCTGAAGTTACCCCGGTGTGGTGACATAACATGCTCGGTGTAATTGAACTGTCTTTAATTAACAAAACAAACCGTTCAAATCCATTTCAGATTTTTATTTCTCGATTGTTTTCTTAAATCTTCCACATCTGTAACGACATTCAAATGACAAGACTATGAATCTGTCAAAATAACTGGAAGAAGCACGTGGAACACAAGTGCAAGTTAATGCTGTCGTCTCTAGTACAGGGGTCTCCAATTAGATTTTGCAGGGGGCCGGACTCTAAAATGTTCTATCTCTAAGATCCTCAAACGAGTCACGGTGGCACAATCAAAACCAGGACTCAGGACTTTCCTTTGAGAGAAGGAAGAATTAACAATATGACACGACTAAAAACCGACTAAAGCTCTGAAACCCAGAGTTTACCAGAAACATGACTCGCCTGGTGCAAAGCAGACCTGGACCAAGACCAGGTTTAAACCAAGACCAGGTTTTTAAACCAAGACCAGGTTTAAAACAAGACCAGGTTTAAACCAAGACAACCATATCTCCCAGGAAAACATGGATAAACTAAAGAGCATGACTGAAACAGGACAGGACTGAAGCAGACTAAAGCAGGACTAAAGCAGCAGGACTAAAGCAGGACTAAAGCAGGACTAAAGCAAACAGGACTGAAGCAAACAGGACTGAAAAGGACTGAGGACTCTAAAGCTGAGGACTGAAGCAGGACTGAAAGGACTGAAGCAGGACAGGTAAAGCAAAGGACTGAAGCAGGACTGAAGCAGCAGGGACAAGCAGGACTAAGCAGGGGGACTAAGGACTGAAACAGGACTGAAGCAGTAAAGCTAAAGCAGTCTAAAGCAGCAGGACTAAAGCAGACTAACTAAAGCAGGTCTAAGCAGGACTAAAACAGGTGAAGCAGGACTGAAGCAGGACTCAGGACTAAAGCAGGTCAGGACTAAGCAGCAAACAGGACTGAAACAGGACTAAAGCAGGACTAAAACAGGACTGAGCAGGTCTAAAGCAGGTCTAAAGCAGGTTCTAAAGCAGGTCTAAAGCAGGTCTAAAGCAGGTTCTAAAGCAGGTCTAAAGCAGGACTGAAGCAGGACTGAAGCAGGTCTAAAGCAGGTCTAAAGCAGGTCTAAAGCAGGTCTAAAGCAGGTCTAAAGCAGGTCTAAAGCAGGTCTAAAGCAGGACCTGAAGCAGGACTGAAAGCAGGACTGAGAGACTGACAGGACTGAAGCAGGACTGAAACAGGACTGAAGCAGGACTGAAGCAGGACTGAGAGACTGAAAGGAGTCAGGCAGGTTCAAATGATATTAAATACATAGTGCAAAAAATCTCCATTTAGTTCTTCAGCAAACGGCTGTCACGCAACACGCAGGGTCACGCGCAGGGTCACGCGCAGGGTCAGTCACGCGCAGGGTCACGCGCAGGGTCACGCAGGGTCGGAGGTCTCACCGCAGGGTCCACGCGCAGGGTCCTGCAGCAGCGCAGGTCACGCGCAGGTAGCGCAGGTCCACGCGCAGGTCCACGCGCAGGTCCACGCGCAGGGTCAAGGGTCACGCGCAGGGTCAGCGCAGTCCGCGCAGGTCACGCGCAGGGTGAGCACGCGCAGGGTTGCGCAGGGTCACGCGCATATATGAAACGTCATGCAAGTTTTCGGAGGTCTCTGACCTGCAGCAGTCTATTGAAAATAGTCCAGACTGAGCATTGAAATATATGAAACGTAAAGAAGTGGACAACGGGAAAAAGGTCCTGAAAGCACTAAAACTGGTTCTGCACGGATCTGCACCTGAGAAAGCATGTGTTTATCTCTTCCCTTCACCTCCAGAGTCACGGGGGTCTCTGGCCCGCCAAGCAAAGCAGCGCAGAGCGATGCGGATGCGCTGCAGCGCGGCAAGAAAACACGGCGCGAAAAAAATGAAATCATATATTTTTAATGATGGGAAACTGGGCCGCGGGCCAGACCAAACTGCTTGGGGGTCCGGCTCTGGCCCGCAGCCCCCTTTTGGAGGCCGCTGCTCTAGTACTTTCAGTTTAGAGTTAAAGGCATTTTTAAAGATCAACTCATTTCCATTCTCCGGTCTTGACCTGCATCGAGTTTCGAGTTTCCCACAATTGAATTTCACAAAGACAGTTCGCCGCAGTGCGAACACAAGCCCACCTCAGCATTTTCACCCCCGTCAGCTGCTTCTCACTTACCTCTGAATATATCGACTCCGCCCGCACAAACCCACTTTATTCTGTAGCTGTCTTCTTTCATGTGCGTAAATCAGCTTGACGGACAGCTCTGGGCTCCACAAAGGTGTTTTTC